>CAUZXS010005206.1:57500-117662 GCA_963585895.1 Sepioteuthis lessoniana | reverse complement strand
AGGTGCTGTTCAACTCTACAGAACTATTGGGTCGTCTATCTTTGAGTGATTGGTTAGGTGTTATGGCATATCAACCCTTGTAGGTAATTCAATGCTAAATCCTTTTTATATGCATAAATACTAAATGTGCATGAATAGTAAACGAATAGTTAGTGAATAACATTTTAATCAAGCCTGAGCACATTTGCTTGAACACAGTTGAATGATTTCAAGTTCTCCTATCTACAACTAACAATTTAACTTAATATCACTCATTTGTTTGCACCCAATTAAAAGCTTTCAAATATTCCTATTTAACACGAATAATCCTATTTAGCATTAATCTTTTGTTTGCACACAGTTAAATTGTTTCCTGTATTAGTATGTAACACTAATTGTTTTATTTGCACTCAGTTACAGTTAAATGATTTCAAGTATTGCTATTTAAGACTAATAATTTAATCTAAGATCAGTCTTTTGTTTACACATGGTTAAATATTTTTGAAAGTTGATATGTAACACTGACTATTTAATTTGACATTAGTTATTTGTTTGCACACGCTTAAATGGTTGAACAGTTCTATTTGACCCATAGATGGGATGATAACATGTACGACCACTCTGCGTTAAAGTAGACCAGAGAGTTATGGCAATGAAGGGGTACTCCACATTCCCCAAAGCTCTAGAACTGGAGCCTCGCCATCAGATGAAGCTTTGTGTCATACTCAGAACACTAGTTCTATTTAACCAATAGATAGGACTCTAACCGGTACTACCACTCCAGGTAGGAGTGGGCCTGGGAATAATGACAATGAAAGAGTACCCCTTATTATCCAAAGTCTAGTTCTAGAGCCTCACCATTAGATGGTTTAGTGTCATATGCAGGACATTCGTTGGATTGGGGGTCTTACCCCTCGATAGAGATGTAGCGGGCGTATTCAACAACCCTCGCCTGCCGACTGAGCAGCTAATTTTAGGGTAACACCTTGTATGTGCCACTATTTCATTTAATATGCTCCACATGAACAAACGATAATAAATAATTTTAATTAATAATTTAAATAACTGCTTCCAACATGAGTTGAAAGTAATGATTTCATCGTGGTATTATGATTTACAGTCATCTTTTTTACAATATTTATATATTCATTTATATTTGCCGCTCAACTAATTTATAATTGAGTGTTAGGAAAAGGTAAAAAAAAAGTCAGAATAATTTAATAAAATGAAATGACGTCTTTGCACTGAGTTGGAGAAATCCGAGGATTTCAGAATTTTTTATTAACTTAGTGCATGTTGGCAATATATCATTTATTTTTAAATTATTGAAATAAGAACTAATTTACTTAATGTCTGTTTTTATTATCATATAATTTAATTAATTATCGTTTTGAATGATTCAATGAGCATTTTGTCAATAATTAACTCGTACTTTTGCTCAGTTAAATTATTGCAGTTAATTCTGCAAGGGTATAACAAATGACATTGTACTGTAGAATGGAGCAATCGGACTCTCTCCTCGGTAATTAGACCCACGCACCCCCGACCCCTCAACACACACACACACACACACAGACACATATATATATAAATATATATATATATATATAAGTATATGTGGAAAATACTTAAAATAATTTGAAATTAACTGATATAATTTTTTTTGTAATACGTTAAGCTGCATATCTGAAAATAAGTGTAAATCCATTAAATATGCTATGAAATATAAGTAAACACTGATATATATATATATATATATATATATATATATATATATATATATATATATATATATACTGAATTAAACACTGAATATATATATACACACGTATTAAACACTGAATATATATACAGATGTGTGTATATATATATATATATATATATATATATATATATATATCTGTACGTTTGTATATATATATTCAGTGTTTACTTATATTTCATAGCATATTTAATGGATTTACACTTATTTTCAGATATGCAGCTTAACGTATTACAAAAAAAAATTATATGCAATATCAGTTAATTTCAAATTATTTATGTATTTTCCATATTACCGTTAGAATTTTATGTATTTTAAAGTTCTGACGATAGGAAAATACAAAGAGTTATAGCAATGAATAGAAATAAAGCAACAGCTTCCATTTTGGTTGATTTTTGATGTTGCGATTATAATGGCCTGGTTGTGTGTCGAATTGCAGTTACGTATATATATGTATGCATGTATGCATGTGTGGATAGTAGTATTAAAAAAAGATTGCACAACAACTTATGAAAGTCGGCTGATCTAAATTAATAATATAACAGTAAGATCGTTTTTTTTTAATGTCCATAATAGAAGTGCCCGTGGTGTAATGGTTATCATTGTAGGAAATGGACACGGCGACACGAGTTCAAATCCTGGACGAGACTGATTGCATTTCACATAGCACTAATACTCTTGGGAAATTTATGAATCCAATTATTCTCCCTTCAGCTATGGGTAAAATAGTTGGGCAGACTAGGTTCTTCAGCCCTGGTGAGGCAACTAGTCTAGGAAAAGGAAAACTCTGAATTCAAACCTGTTAAACTCCGCTTAAAAATTGACCCTGTGTTATATCTTGCCCGACCGGAGGGGGTGGTAAATATGATAATAGACTGAATGAACTGAAAGCGTTGGTGGTGTAAGGTTTACAGGAAATAGACATGGCGACGCGATTTCAAATTCTGGATCAGACCGTTCATATTTCACTAAAACCTTTGGGAATGGTATGAATCCAACTATACTTCTATCAACTATGGTTAAACAGTAGAACAGACTAGGCTCTTTAATCTTTGTTTAAGAGCAGGAATATTACAAATACGAACCGCTTAAAAATTGACCTTGTGTCCTATCTTGCTATTGCGGAGAGGTTTGGATCAATAAATAAATTGACATAGTACCTCATTTTATTTTATTTCTGGGCGGTCCACGCGGGAAAAGCGAATTTTTTTTTTTTTTTTTTTTTTTTCTTGAAGACAAAGTCTTATATAGTCAAGCGAGCAGGTAGAGAGAGAGAGAGAGAGACAGAGAGACAGAGAGAGAGAGATGGGGAGAACAGTGGCAGTGAGAGAGATTAGCAGTTAGGGGTTGGCTTTTAAACTGGACTGCCATGCATGGCAAGGGTAGTAACGGTAGAGATCGCCAGTTCCTGTAAATATCCGAGAAACGAGAGTTAGCAGTTTGTCGTTAAACAAAGTGCGAGGAGAAAACTGATAAGCGCCCATATCTTGGTCTGCCGTCTAGGAAAGTGATTGTTAAAGTCTACTTAGGCTAAAGAAGGACGTACCACACGCCCCTAGCACAGGATTGCTGGAAGAATGAATAAAGATAACAATACGATTGCATTCTAGGGTTCGTTCTTTATTTCTTTTTTTTTTTTTTTTTGTGGAGCTGGCCTGAGGTTTGTAAAAATTCTTACCAACCCAGGCAGCCAATAGATTTCTTTAAAAAAGTGAATTAGACCATTCAGTGTAACAAATCACGAAGTCATAGTTGTAAAAACATCATATGCTTATGAAATTAAGGTCAATGAATTAGTTGAATTCACTGAGATAAAATGAATTGTAATTATGATGGTCCCTCAGAAATCTAAAATAACCTGAGAAGATAAAACCAGGGATGTACAGTTGCGTATTTTGACAGTTTATAAAACACACATTAAAAAAAATGTCCTAGAAAAGTACCATGCATCTTAAAGGTCAAGGGTCAGATTTCGGTTACTGGCAAGTGGAGTTTTAGCGCTGTAATAACCCTAAAATTAAACCGCAAATATCTCCACAAATGTAGACAAGGTGACGATTACTTCTCTACCAACAATGGCAACACTTTTCTTCGGTAAAAAGGTAGTACTTACCTGAACTTTATGTAAAATAACATCAGTCATGAAGAAAATTAAGTGACAACGCTTAACGATGCAGGCAAATTAAGGTTTTTAAATGTAAAATAATGGGATTTAATAAAGATCTGAATATAATGAATCTTTGAAAATAGCCTGATATTAGGGATGGGCTACGAATGTCATGAAAAAAAAACCTTCAACTAACATTTGTTGTTTATTCCCGTTCATTTTTTAAATACCTGCCTAAAGTGAAGCGTGTCATATAAGCTGTAAGATACGGCAATTCAGACGTGATTTGGAAGCTAGTGAAGGATCAGGCGTATTCAAGGAGCCCTCAAGAAGTGTGTAATGGATATTACTATGAATGGTATTACTAAAAAGTTACCAAATCCTATGGTTAAGAACAAAATTATTGCCTGTATGTATTTACCTCCGCATGGGTGGATGCAACACAAAGTCAATTTTTAGCGGAGTTTAACAGTTTTCAATTCAGTGTTTTCCTTTTCCTAGACTGGGTGCCATACCAAGGCTAAAGAAACCATTCTGCCTTACTATTTTTAGCCATAGCTACAGGGAGGATAGTTGGGTTCATCCTTTTCCCAAGAGTTTTAGCGTTATGTGAAATGCAATCAGCTTCGTCCAGGATTTGAACTTGGTTCGCTGGGTCGATTTTCTACGACGATAGCCATTACCCCACGGGTACAAGTGAAGCAATAAGGTTTTCTGATCCCGTTATCACAGGTGGGGCGTGGCGTAGTGGCTAATGCACTGGACTGCGCTATCTTAGCATGGGAGTTCGAATTTCAGATCATAAAAAGATTTAAAACATTATTACACAGGATGCAGAAGCAAAATTAAGAATATTCTTGTAAAATAACAAACGACTCTATTACAAAACAAGATTAATTTTAGCTTTAAAAAAATAAACAACCAAATAGAAAGATAAACATAAAACATTAAATTTACTCAATATGGCTATCATTTTTTTCAATTATTGTATCAATACGCCTTCAAAACGATTTGCATACCTTCAAAATAAATTCTTCGGACATTTAATTCCATCCCGCCTCAATAACAGTCTTAAATGAACCAATAATTAGATGGGGAGTTGCATTTGTTTTATTTTCTAAAACGCCCCATAGAGAGTAATCAAGGGGGTTAAGGTCTAAGCTTGATGTAGGCAATAAAGAAACTCCATTTATTTCGGAATATTTTTGGCTTGATTTTGGCGTTAAGTAAATCATAGATTCTTTGTCGTTTCTTTTCTTGCTCACTCATATTGGGCTGAATTCTAATGAAAAATTGCTTGAGTAATAGAGCTCATCATGAAAATTTAGATTTATCGCATTTTTTTCTCTCACAAAATTGCACTAATCAGACTAAGAAAAAGTTTAAAAAATCATTCCACATGTTACTTCCACACCCTGAACACGTTGCGTAAAGGAAGCAGGTGAGTCGTGTTCAAATCCTGGGCGCGACTGTTTGCATTTCACTTTATGCTAATGCCCTTAGGATTCTAAAACATGAATTCTTCTCTTCTTTCTCCTCCTAGATTTGGTTAAAATATTAGAGCAGAATGATCTCTGCAGCTTTGGCAGGTAAACCGGTCTAGGAAAAGAAAAAAACTCTTTTGATTTAAGATTTGAGAAAAAACTGTTCTGAGAATTTATAGCACGCTAGTGCTCCATTCTACTGTAATCATCTCATTTTAAGAGTAGAGCTGGCTCCACACAATCTTTCATACAATCCTTCCCAACTAAAAACAAAATCCTCTCTGTAAGGAGTGGAGCGCTTCACATCTGAACTGTTGGTACTCACACCATCGAACCTAACGAAGAGAAATGTAAAAATATTTTGGGCAATAATATATGCTTACATTTTGCACAATTAGCCGATTTTTTTTACTAATTAATATAACACCCCTTAAACAAGGGTGAAAAAAAACCCCACACATATTTCACTTGATCAGTCGATTATTTTAACTAGTTAAATAATAGCCCTTAAGCAAGGGTGCAAAAAAGACCCCAAATATTTTGCTCGATTAGTCGATATTTTTTTACAACGGAACATAATACCCCTTAATGAAAGATGTAAAAAGAGCCCACATATTTTGCCCCATGAGTCAACATTTTTACCTCGAAGCATAATAGCCCTTAATGAAGGGTGTAAAAAGAACCCTCATATTTTACCCGATGAGTCGATTTTTTTTACCTTAATAAAGTGTGTAAAAAGGCCCCACAAAATTTGCAGTACAATTCAGTTACTAAATGAGACATCATATTCAATATTTTTCATTTGATACTGTACCAATAATGTAAACATTAATGCATTTAAAAATAGTTATTTCAGATAATAATAATAATACATAACATCTCAAATACAAGGGCTAGATTAACGCATTTAACGTCATACATGTTAGGATGATTCACTAAGTGTTCTTTTCATCTCTTTGTTTCTCAAGATATTAATCAAGGACAGCAAAAGCAGTGGGCGATGAATTTTCCATTGTTACGTATAATAATTGGTTGGATTAGTTTCTTTGTATGTCAACTTTCGTGAGTTGTTCAGTGCCAAAGCCATCCTTATAGAAGGACACTAAAGGTACTGTTCAACTCATAGCTGTGAGATTAAGAGAGTTCATGCCTTTCCCAAAGGCATTTATTAGTCCAAAAGTGAATGTGTATGTGTGGAATTCGAACTCGCTTACGACGATGTCACATTCCAGCTCATTAGACAGAATGCCTCGAGGATTATTACCCCTTCATGGTATGATGTCCGTATATTGCATACCCGTCGCTTTACAATTCGCCTCATTTCAATTAAAGAAGAAAACTGAACGCTTTTTTTGTATAATAATTTCATCTCTTTATTTTGCATAGATTATATTCTGGGGTAGAAACTCAAGGGCTGATATGAATACGTTCATGCGGCATCGGCAACGGAGAAAAAAGGGTCACAATTTTGACTTGTCTATGACGTCATCTCCTGAGATTTTCCCAGTCGTCCCATGTGCGTGTCGTTTAGTAAATTCCCTTCAAATCATAACGAATGTAAACATCAAATTTGTTATGCCTTAATTTTCCAAATCATTTTTGACGACTTATCAAGTTAATCCGACAGTTACCTTTCCATCTACATATTTTGAATCTGTACTGTATGGACTCGTTTTACCTGTACTCACGTAAGCCCTGTGGTCCAGGTTTGGCACAAAGCTTTTTGCTCAGGGCGCCTTTTTCGGCTCATTCCTTTTGATAACATGTAACATCATAGTTTTTGAAAATACCCGGGTTTTTAAGTTCTTATTTTAACCCAGGTTTGGTTATTAACGAAAGTATAATGTTTGTATTTACAAATATTCAACAGAATAGCTCAACCAAATCTTTACTCCTTTTTGTTTAATCGTAATAAATAGATTGCTGGAAATTTTCTTATCAGAAATCAAAGCGATCAGCGTTTTGATGTAACTTTTCTTTATAAATGACTTACAATCAAAGGAAAATAAAGGCATAACAAATTTGATGTTATGAGAATACTGACTATTAAGAGGCAATAAACATTAACCTGTCTACGACATTTATTACAGAAGAATCCCTCACTTAACGTAAGTGTCTGTGTTTACTGCTGTAATAAATAACCAGTGTGATGGGTACATTTACATGATTTAATGTCCCACCACCAGGTCAGATTTTAAGCATTTTTTAAAATGAAAAGGTAAATAAATTTTCTCTTTTGATATATTTATTTTGGAATGTAGATTCGCAGTTTGAAAATCTGCTCTAGGCAATTATTTCAAAGCAGTTTCTTTAATACTCTCGCGTACACACGGTCAAAACTTATTTCATTCCGAATTTTTAGTGATCAACTGTGGCGAATCGGAGACAGAGCGTTGCGCCTAAAAGCGTTGAGATAAACTTTAAATGTTGACTTTTATAGAAATATTTCCGAAATGAAAATGATGTCGATATGTTCTTCGTGTATGTAAGATGAAACGGTTATTTTCAAAATGAAATTGAATAATCTGTACTTTGTTTTGTCAAAAAAAAATTAACCCTGACTTCTTCAGATCCCACAAGAAATGGAATTAAAATACATTTTTCACATTTAAAACCAGACAGAGAAAAAAAAGAAGTCTAGTCAATTTATTTTAGAGCATTGATTCATATCAATGCTTTTAAGAGGATGGAAATAAATTTATTATCTTTTTGTGTCCGATTGTTGTAGTTTTTTAAAATCATTTGCGAGAACGAATAAAAATAAAGCCCCCACAGCGAAATCTCTGATACCGACCAAACTAAAGTGCGTCAGAGGCTAAAAATGCAGAAAAATGGGCAAATCTTTGATATCCACTTTTATTCAGACGTTAAATGCCTCATTTATTAGAAACTGTTGATAGTTTTTCTTTGATCATGTCACTTAATTGTATAAATTTTACGGCGCTATTAGATAGATAGATAGATAGATAATGAACAGTCTGGGAATAGATATATAGATTCGGTTGCGGTTTACAATTAATTTGTTTAATGGTATAACAAACTTCGTGGGTTATTTGAAACCAAAGGCCTCCTTGTAGAAGAACAGTAGCGGTACTATAGAATGTAGGGCTGGGTTCATAGTTTTCCCAAGAGTATAAGTCAGAAACTGATCGTTTATTACAATGCTAGTCACTACTCGGCAGGGACTCTCCTCATAGATAACAAACAACTTATATATATATATATGCGATATATATATATATATATATATATCCCCAAAATAGATATATATATATATATATATATATATATATATATATCCCCAAAATAAATAGATAGATAGATAAAATTCGGTAATAAGGAGGTGTCCATTAACCTGATTTGCAAGAAAGTCGATTTCGATTGGCTAGAGGAATCTGTTTGTATGACAAGGTCGGAGAGGGTGTTACAGACCGTGTTTATTGGTTTCGATCATTTTTGAAGAAACTTTAAAGATAGGGTTAGTGGGTGCACCATACAATGGTCTTATTCATTTGCCTCTGGCAAAACGAGCTTGGCGGGTCTCTAGATCATGTGGCTGGTGTCACATGACTTGACGCACTGAAATACGCGTTCCAAAGTAAATGAATATCTAAAACGCCAGTCTCGTAATTCAGTTACATCGTTACCTGTCTCTTGGCCAGATACATCAAAGGAGAGACTGCCACAGGCAAAGAACACTTCAACCCTAATAACATAAATCTTCAAAAAAAATTTCATTACCCACACCAACCCACAAAAAGAGAGTCGTAAAATATTACTTACTCGGGCACTGGTAATACGCACATACTTCCCGTCAGCAGATCACCATTGCAATCAATTTGATACTTAATAAACGATACACAAGGACATTAGGTCGAAGCAGCCTTTTCGTTTTCATATCCCATAAACATTTCCGGTAGTCGAGGTGCAGTACCGAATACTTACCATTTCATAGTATCCTCTTGACAATGGAATGATTACTTGGCAAAGTTCATCTCCCGTGCGTGTAACATGTAACCATTTAATAAAAAAAAAAGTTCGTCTGTGCAAGTGGGTGGCGTTATGGTTATAGCCATAGGAAATGAACACGATGACCAGAGATCGAATCCAAGATGAGGTTCTTTGCGTTTTTCTTCGTGCTAATGCCATTGAGAAAGGCATAAATCCATCCGTTCTTCTTCGTTGCCTCCTTACAGTAACTGTCGGATGATCATGGCCCATATAAACCCCTAAGGGTGAATAATATTTTAGCAGGGTGAATAAAAGTATAGGGGACCACAAGGGGTAAACTTACTAATTTATATAAATGAATCCATTTATAACAAGAGAACAAAAATGCCTGGATCATGTAGACTAGTTGCCAGATATTGTACATCTCGCAGAATGTCTGATTAGGTGTGATGACCACAAGTGATGTATCGTTCACGACATGCGAGTCATATAAATGAACGAGTGACCCCACTCAGGTTAATCCTATAATCATATTTTCACGAAAGAAAACACTTTAAAACAACTATATTTTAAACGAATTACTTTATAAAAATACTGAATTCTAAAATCCCCTTTTTTATGAGATGTCATTAGAAAAAAAACGGAAGATGATTTAATACGAGGAATACAAATTTAAGTTTAAAAAGAAAGAAGAAGAATTAAAAAGCAAACATGAAATAGAGTTACTGATATCTTAATTCTTATCCATAGTAACAGATTTTTATGAATAAAATTAAAATTAGATTATTATTAACGAAAAATCCCAATCTGACCGAAGAAATCCGGTGATTCACTTGATAGGACAGTTTCTGTATTGCCAGCGATTTGTTCAGGTATCACAATATGATTCAAGATTCCGTTTATTATAGGCTCTTGATCATATGGAAATTAGACCTGACCGATAAAATGAAACGCAGTTTCTTCCAGGCAGCGGTCGTATCGATACTGCTATATGGATGCACTACTTGGACGCTAACCAAACGGCTGAAGAAGCTAGACGGCAATTACACGAGAATGTTGAGAGCAATATTGAACAAGTCCTGGCGGCAAAACCCCACAAGACACCAACTATACGGCCACTTGCCTCCCATCACGAAAACTATCCAAGTTAGACGAACCAGACACGCAGGACACTGCTGAAGAAGCAAGGACGAACTCATCAGTGATGTACTCATATGGACCCCCACATATGGCCAAGCACAAGCAGGACGCCCAGTTCGAACATACATACAGCAGCTATGTGAGGATACGGGATGTAGCCCTGAAGACCAGCCAAAAGCGATGAATGATTGGGAGAATTGGCGAGAGAGGGACGGGGATATCCGTGCTAGCGGCACGACATGATGATGATGATAGCTCTTCTGTATTTTACAAGAAAATTTAATCTGAAAACTGAAAAGATTTTAAAAATCAACCCCACTCATCCTAGCATCATATGAGACAAAGAAAAAATGTCGGCAATATTCAATTAATTCCTTTGTGGAAGATAGAAATTAAATGTAGTCTTGGTACCGCAACTAATCTTAAGAGAAGGAAAACTTTAAAACAAAACAAGGTCTGAATAAAAATGACCTTGTGTTTCATCTTGTCCGTGGGTTACATGGTACTCGTAGCAACGAACAGTCTCTAACCTGACGTCACCTATACGGCTGGTTTTGAATTTTGAATTTGCCATTATCCAAGAATATTTGCCCGACCAATACGATTGGCGTTACTCTTTCCAAATCTGCCTAAGGACCAGCTCTGTCGGCTGGGGCTGTAGAATACTGTGACTGCATCTTTGCAGAGAGGTAAGGTCTCACCAAACGAGTGACCTGATATGACTCTAAACAATCTGCTTGTGAGACTCCAGTAATGCTGGAGATTTGGGAATGCAGAGTACCATATCATTGCCAACGCTCCCGGGTCTACTTTTGTCCGAAGTGGTAACACTTAATAGGTTCCTATCTATGGGTCAAATAGAACTGATTGATATTTCAACCGTGTGCAAATAAATGACTTATGCTAAATTCAATTGTTTGATCATTTAACCGTGTGTAAATAAATGACACATATTTAATTGAATTGTTGGTGATACATAGCAATACGTGGAACCATTTATCTTTCTTGACTTATGCTAAACTGTATTGTTAGAAATAGAAATGTTTGATCATTTAACCGTGTGTAAATAAATGACATATTTAATTGAATTGTTGGTGATAAATAGCAATACTTGGAACCATTTATCTTTCTTGACTTATGCTAATCTGTATGGTAAGAAATAGAAATGTTTGATCAGTTGACCATGTGTAAATAAATGACTGATGTCCAATTGAATTATTTGTGATACATAGCAGTACTTGTAACTATTAAACTTTGCTGACTAATGTTTATAAATCATATATATCAAATATATATGTATAAACTGAAATTAGCATTATATAACCAACAATAGGTGATATACCATAAAACCAAACCAAACCAAGTGTGAGGCTATCTAGCTAGCATTAAATACAATATACCAGTAATTGTCAATAGTAATATATTAATAAGTGTTTCCTTAGGTAAGTACACATTTACACATTATTATGTACTTGCTATTTACTAATCTTTGCTTTGTCTGGCAAACATGTCTCAGGTTGTTTACAATAAATTGTAGCAATTTACAAGGAGTCATCCATCTGAATAGTAAACAGGATTATTGCTGCTTAACTTTCGTGATCGAGCAGGAATCAATGTGTAAGCATGACATGTAAATCATTATCATAATGTACTTGTTATCAACTTATCTTTGCTTAGTCTGGAAAACATGTCTCAGGTTGCTTACAATAAATAGTTGCAATTTATAAGGTGTCATCCATCTGAATAGTAAACAGGATCATTGCTGCTTAACTTTCGTGATCGAGCAGGAATCAATGTGTAAGCATGACATGTAAATCATTATCAAAATGTACTTGTTATCAACTTATCTTTGCTTAGTCTGGCAAACATGTCTCAGGTTGCTTACAATAAATAGTTGCAATTTATAAGGTGTCATCCATCTGAATAGTAAACAGGATCATTGCTGCTTAACTTTCGTGATCGAGCAGGAATCAATGTGTAAGCATGACATGTAAATCATTATCAAAATGTACTTGTTATCAACTTATCTTTGCTTAGTCTGGCAAACATGTCTCAGGTTGCTTACAATAAATAGTTGCAATTTATAAGGAGTCACCCATCTGAATAGTAAACAGGATCATTGCTGCTTAACTTCGATCATCTTGTTGGAACCAATACTTACAGCATGACTTGATTGAAAGCCATCATCGAAATATACAAGTTATTTACTAATCTTTACTTAGTCTGACATATAGGTCTCAAGTTGAATAAATTGGCTGATTTTCTAAAAAGTTGGTGACCGTAGTCGAGGGTGACCAGAAGGCTCCCTTTTCAATAGCTACTACATCGAAGTGTAGGGGAGGGTGCTATTCCTTTCCATGGATTGCTCGACTTTACTCCTGATACGTACCTTATATTGGTGAGTGTTAAGTAAGGGGGTATCAAGTAACATTTTTTACGTCTTTGGTATGACACGACCTGAGATTGAACTCAGGTCTCCCGGACCATTGGCGAACACTCTACCACAAGGCCAATGAGTCGGTTGATTTTCTTAAGGCATTTACTAAGCCACTGCTAAACTTTGGTGATCGAGTTAGAACCAATGATTCTGACACCAAGTCAAATGTTTCTTTAATGATGGCTTGTGGCATTGGCACTGAGGCTCTGGTCCCTGACGCCGGCCGTCAGTCAGCTTACCAAAAGTTCCGTCCTTCTTCAACAGAATACCGTGAAAATGACTATTTTCCTATATTTTCCATGTCACTTTAACAACGAGACATATCTCCTTCGAGTGATCGTGCGGAAAATTCATGCTGTAGCTAAGAGTAGATAACTCATCAGTTACAAATACTGGACACCGAAAACAAATTTCAACCGAAATGGATGTGTTCTTTTCTAATTTTATTTGGAAGCTATTAAGCTATAACTTTGAGAGGGAACGTATTTACATTTTTATTAATACGTGTAAGTTTTGTAATTAAAATCTTTTTATAATTAGATTATATAAAATCTTAATTTTGATCGATTTGAACTCTGTAAAAAGAGTCCTCTAAAATCTTCCGTACCAAAATAAGGAAAATCATTTCGATGAATTTTTGTCAGTGTGGGAAATGGCATCGGTGAGCTGATTTGGAATTCTGAACCAGTCTTTTGGAGAAAGGTATGAATCAATCTCTTCTCTAGCCAGGTATAGGTAAATAGAATGGAAAAAGTAGCTTAGTAAGCATTAGTTGAGCAACCAGTGTATGAGAAGGAAAATATTGAACTCAGCTTCACTCTGCATAAAAATCCGTTAAGTATCCTATCACTGGCGGAAGGTTTGGTAAATGAGAGCAAAAATAAAAATGAAGAGAGAGTCGTTAAAATTTCCATAGAACCCAAACAGAATAGTAATCGTAAAGAGGCACTCCACAGTAACCAAATCAATAGTAATTGTAAAGAGGCACTCCACAGTCCCCAAATCAATAGTAATTGTAAAGAGGCACTCCACAGTAACCAAATCAATAGTAATTGTAAAGAGGCACTCCACAGTAACCAAATCAATAGTAATCGTAAAGAGGCACTCCACA
Organism: Sepioteuthis lessoniana; assembly: GCA_963585895.1. Taxonomy (NCBI): domain Eukaryota; kingdom Metazoa; phylum Mollusca; class Cephalopoda; order Myopsida; family Loliginidae; genus Sepioteuthis; species Sepioteuthis lessoniana. Next base: position 103,691 of record CAUZXS010005206.1, on the reverse strand, counting down.
GTCCCCAAATCAATTGAAATTGTAAAGAAGCACTCCACAGTCCCCAAATCAATAGTAATCGTAAAGAGGCACTCCACAGTCCCCAAATCAATTGAAATTGTAAAGAGGCACTCCACAGTCACCAAATATCCGGAAGTGGAGCCTTACCATCAGATGTAATATTGTCTATTACACGGGATACTCTTTTTGGAGGTTATCTTACCACTCTGCATGGGATACAGTCAGCGTATTCTAAGCTCCACTGATATTGGGGACAGAGTTCATTACGATGGATAAAAATTGGTTGACAACACAACAGAAAAAGACGTGACTTTAGAATAATCAGTTGTTTTCAGATTGGATAAGAAATAATCAATTAATTAGCCAATTAAGCAAAATCTGTCATGATCTACTTAAGTGACTGACATATTGAACTATATTTACAAATAAAATTATTAAAAAAATATATCATAAAGTCAATCTTCGTTCATTAATAAATTATTCTACTTTTCTTACCAATCAGCCGCAAAACGTCCAATGTTTTGACTCGGGGATGTTAAACAGAAGGAAATTCTTTGATGACACCGACAACTATAAATAACATTATTCATCATGTCAGAAAATGGTTGCCTGCCAAGATGGGAGGAGCTGAAAAAATTGCGACAGAGATCCCCCGTGTCCCTAATCCATCAAAGATGAGATACTCCTCAAATTAATCACTTTCTGTTTCTCGTCTCTCTCTCCCCCTCACCCTCTATATCTGTGTGTCTGTTCTTGTCTACAAGTTCTGCCTATAATTTCGAAAGATTTAGTTATAAATTAAAGTTACTCACCTTAACACCATCTCATCTTAATTATTTCCCCTTAGGCCTTTATGCTCAAAGGAGTGCTCTGAAAAATTTGTGGCAATTCGGTTCGTGTGTACTGTTGACATCCAACCCCTCTATATATATATATATATATATATATATTGTCATCCACAGACAGACTGTTTCGTTCTATCAGAACTCTTCAGTGTGGCTAGACATGTAGGATGCTCGAAGCCGGGATCGAAACCCGTCCAACTTTACGTTAGACTAAATCGCAGACCTCTCGGCCGACAAGCGGACCACGTCGGCTAAGGGAATTTTAAAGTGTTTATTTTAGCAACAGCAGCAGCAGCCGTTTGTTTACATTTTTTTTAATACCCTATCGGCTACCAGAGTGCTCAATTTTTTCAAAGAGCTTTGCATTATGCGAGTGGCGGCCGACAATTCCTTCGCCAGAGTGCTCAACCCCAATGGGGGAGCGTAGACATACATACATACATACATACATACATACATATATATATATATATATATATATATATATATATATATATATATATTCTTGACTGTTCATAATCAAACTGAGTTTTAAATAATGTATCAACGACAAATGAGAAACTAATTCTATTTTTTTCTTAAAAAAAAAAAAAAGAAATATATCAGCTAAATGAAAAACAAGTAAGTAGTAAAGTAAACTAGGCGACCGTAGTCGAGTGTGACCTAAAGGCTTCCTTTTCGATAGCTACTACACCAAGGTGTAGAGGAGGGTGCTACTTCATTCCCTGGATTGCTCCAATTTACCCTTGATCCTTACCTTATAATGCTGAGTGTTAAGCAAGGCAGCATCAAGTACTATTTTTTGAGTCTTTGGTATGACTAGACCTGGGATGGAACCCTGGTCTCCTGGGTCATTGGCGGACACACTAACCATTATGCCAATGTACCAAGATTGAATTATTTAAAAAATCTATACATTAAAAACATATCCATCGGTGCTATTTTTTACTAAACCCTACCACACTGTAATTCTATAATCTTTTATTTTTATATACAATGGATTCACTTCTTATATGTTCATTTTTTTTTTTTTTTTCTGGCGGGGATTAAAGAAGTGTTCCACTTGTATTTTTTGGTTATAATGGTTCAATACTGTAGAGTTTGATAGTAATACAAAATAACAACCGTTTTGATTGTCTAATTTTCTACTGAAAATAATTTCCTAGTATCTTGGTTTTAAAATTTTTTTTTAATTGGTTGGAGTTTCCTTATTTCTGGGGGATTCCAATTTATATTTCAAAGACAAATTATTCTCTGCGTTCATTTGTAAGCGAATATATAATTTCAAAACCCATCTAACCAGACTAATCAGGTAGTGACTAGCGTGCCAAACTAAAACATTATAGTAATCGTTTCAACTATTACGTTCACTTTCAGACTAGTGATATGAATCAGCTTATTCCCCCTGCTATGGGTAAAATAGTACCCCTACTGTTCTTCTATAAGGATGGCTTTGGCATTAAATAACCTACGAAGGCTGCTATGTTTTTAAACAAAAGAATCACGCTAAACTTACCGTCAAATCACACTGAAAGGACCGATTCCTACAATATCAGCTAAGTTGAGCAACGATGAACCTGTTTAATACAGAGATTTGTGAGCACTTAAGTAATACCAGCTATTAACAGAAACCGGAGGCCTGTGTTCTATGCTTAAGCACATCTTAGCTAAAAAGCAACATCTCTCTAAACAAAGCTAGCATTGCATAACTATATATGAAGGGTGCAAATATTTTTGAAACACTACATATTATCTTTGTTTACAGAATTTAGCAATAAATAGGGCTTAATTATATCCGTTTGATTAAATAATGCACCATTAAAAATGATAAAATCCTGGTATCTTTTACTGAGAAAAAAAATTAAACTTTTGATTAAAAATAAATTTTTAAGTGTCTATTTTTTTATGGGCGATTATATATATATATATATATATATATATATATATATATATATATATATATATTCAACTCTACAGGAGGTTTTTAATTGTTTTACTCTCCTCCTACTTGCTCTTGCTATCATTTTCATTTTAACCCCACTTTTAATTGATATTATTTACATTGTTTTTAAACGACTTCTGATGGCTGTTGCTAAACAAATGTCAGATGAAAGGGTCCTGGCGATTTCAATAAATTCCATATATTTATCTCCAGATTTTGCATATGTCTCTTAGTATTTGCCTTTTTAAATTCGTATGTACCAATAATTTATATATATATATATATATATATATATATATATATAGAGAGAGAGAGAGAGAGAGAGAGAGAGATGATTATATCTACTCATATCTGCCTAACAATCTATCTTCCATCAATACATGTATTTGACCTTGTATTAAACATTGTAGATCTCAATCAGCATTTTTGATGGCCTGCTGTAGGGACTGAGATACGTACCTATTTTACACTTATCAGTGGTAACTCATTGGTAAAAAGTCAAGATTTAATGCTGATGTTCAAAGTCCACATGCTCACTATAACTGTTTATGCATTTACCCGACCTTTCCACACGAGCAGGATGTGACTCAGAATCAAGCCGAGTGTAACAGGTTTGAATTCAAAATTTTCTTTCTCCTAGACTGGTTGCCCTGTCAAGGTTGTAAAATGTAAAATGTAAACAGCCTTGTCCATTATTTGAACTCGTGTCGCTGTGCCTATTTTCTTGAACAATAATCATCACACCAAGAGCTCCCCTTATATGCGTATTATTAGCGTCACACAATCTTCCAAGCCCTTTATTTAACGTTGCTTTAAGTTTCGTTAATAGCCAAAATACCATAATGTGATTATCATTAAGGACAATCGCATTATTTTAGTTTGGTTTCTTGATTCAATGGCATATCAATCTTTGTAGGTTATCTAATACCAAACCCATCCCTGTAGAATAACAGTTTTTATATCATTTAACACACAGTTGGGGGAATAAGGGGTTTCAAACCTTTCCAAAGGGTATTAGTCTGAAAGTGATCGTAATAGCGTGACTGGGTCTCGAACTCGCTCACTACTATGTCGTAGTCTTGCACGTTAGCCACTTCGCCAGAGGAATCCACTCAGCCATACTGGGGATTCGACTTGACCGGATCGAAATTGATTATGAAGATTATTACTTCCTCTGCTCTTCATTCTTATTCAGGAGAGAGTGCTTTACTCAAGCTTATAAGCGATGTACTCCTGTGGACCGTCCCCCCAACACACACGGACGATCAAGGGTTGGGGAACCAGCTAGAAGCTATCTACAACAGCACTGTACTGGTGCAGTATGTAGCATGGAAGACCTACCGAGTGCGATGGACGATAGGGACGAGTATTAGGAGAGGGTTAGGGAATTCCGTACTAGCGGTACGCCATAATGATGATGATGATCATGCTTTACAGAAGTTGTGAATCATCTACTATCTTGCATCTTACGCGAGACAAGTCGTCAAAACGTATGCCTATGAAACAGGCCACTACGAAATGCCTTCTTTAATGCTATTTCTTTGAAGTAATTTGCGTATAAGCGGTTATAGCCAAAATTCGAACTCGACTCACCAGGTCCGTTTTCCCAGACGGTAATTGCCAAATTTCAAATAATTTGTGGCTAGAGATTGATTTAAAAATAAAGAATTAGTTCACAATCCTAAAAGAAGCAGTGCGTGTTACATTTCATGCTAAAGACCTTAGAAAAAGCGTAAATCCGTATCTTTTTTCTGTCGACAATGACCGCCCCGTCCGCTAGGGTTGGAGAATATACCAACTGTAACTCAGCAGAAGAGTAAGACCTCGCCATTAAAAAGGAATGCCTGGATATGACACTAAACAATCTATTGGTGAGGCTCCAGTAATGCTGGAGCTTTGGGGAATGCTGTATACTCCTTCATTGCCATCGCTCCCAGGTCCACTTTTGCCCGAAGTGGTAGCACCGGATAGGGTCCTATATATGGGTCAAATAGAACTGATTGACATCTAAACTGAGTGCAGAAAAATGATTGATGCTAAATTGTATTGTTAGAAATAGAACTGTTTGATTATTTAACTGTGTGTAAATGAATGACTGCAGTTTAATTGAATTACTAGTGGTACTTAGCAATACTTGGAACTATTCAGTTTAGACTTATGCTAAATTAAAATTCTTTGAAAAAGAACTTTTTGATCATTTAACTGTGAGTAAACAAATGACAGATGTTTAATTAAATTGTTAGTGATACATTGCGATACTTGGAACCATTTAATTTTGTTGATTTATGCTAAACTGAATTCTTTGAAATATAACTGTTTGAATATTTTACGGTGAGTAAACAAATATTTGATGTTTAATTGAATTATTTGTAAACTTGTAACTATTTAATTTTGTTGATTTATATTTACAAATCATATATATCTAATATATATGAATAAACCAGATTTGGCATTTGATAATCTACAATAGTTGATTGGCCATAAACCCAAGCCAAACCAAATCAAATCACTCCAGCAATGAGTAAATTCAGTAGGAAAAACACTGAATTAAAAAGAAATTGACTGTGGTTTGCAGCTGAACCTATGAAAAAAAAAGTACTAACGCAGATCAAGAGAAGTTTTGTATAGCTCAATCTTGGAAGATCACCAAGCAACCATCTCACATTGTTCTTCTGGAGTGTCGTCAAGTCACTCTGTCTTCCGCCGTTTGACATCATCTTCGTGTTGTTCAGCCGAAAATTTCTCATTTCTTCTGTGTTGGGATGAAGAAGAACATCTCAAAGTTTTCTTTATGTGGCACATATTTATTTTATGACTCGACAACTTCCATCACCCGTTACGACGCCGAGCAGTCAGGGATCGGACCATGCTGTAAAGTCGATCGCCCTCGTCCGGTGATTCTCTTTGACTAATTAACTTATTCATTACTTTAGTGAACTCTTTGGTCAGCATTTGAAATCATCCAGAACCAAGAGTTTGTTTGATCCCGGGGTTCATAAACTGCCAATTTAAACTGATTTAATTCGTGGTGTTTTTCCTCTATTGAAAGATTATAACCTAATTCAAATACTAAACTACCAATCTCTTCTGGTGATATAGCTCATGACGTCACTGCATGGATCCTCCCCGACTCTATAAATAGTGACTGGCTCGATAAACGAGTCAAGAGAGTCTAGGCTGTTACCCGTAACCGTTACAGTCTGTATTTTCGTAAATATATACTGCTGTAAACCATACATCTATCTGCATTATTCATTTCTGGCCCTTCAAGGCCACAACACTATCAAAAACAGGTTCACTTATCTGTTCTGTAACAGGAGCAAGCGCCTATGATAAAAAGCCCAGCAAGTTATTGGGGTGGATGTATTTACGCAATAGTTACGCTGAGTCAGGACAAACAACAAAGAACACGTATACATAAAAATATAATATTATATTTTTATTCTTCGACGGGGACGTTTGTATGGAACGCTCAGGAGAGGTGTCGGGAGTCGGAACAGCCAGCGGGAAGTGAATTTCAGCCAACATTCTAGACCTTATATAATTTTAAAACTCTCACTTGACTCACAAGGCCACACCCCTTCACACACGGAATGCTTGTTTTCCATTGGTCACGTCCTTCACCTACGCATTTTTTTTATGTCTCGTGTACCACGACCACGCATTTCTGCCTTTCCGGTAGTCACCTTTTTGATTTTATCTACGACCGCGTTTATCTGTCAACTACATCTGCCGGGTTCATTGCCAATGCTATATATAACAGTTAGATATATTCGAAGGGAACACTCACAGTGAGAAACTCCAATCTTTAAGGAAAATATGTGATCCCTGTAACCCTATTAGCTACGGAGAAGCCAAAAATGACAAGATTAAGTATTATTTCATAAATCAATTTATTTAATTCGAGTGGTATTCCAGCCTTACCTAACTTGACCATATCAATAATGTCAGTGAAAGATCACTGGTGAAAATTGGCGGGAAATTTCATAAGAAGTTGCACAATGATTGATAAATAGATATCGTCAAAGCAGAAATTGATAATTCTCTGGAGAACAGCAAATGTAAGTTATGTAGTCATAGAGATGAAATAATTAATTACATAGAAAGCGAATACATCAAAGTGACTCAAAAAGCATTAAAGAGAAAAAAATGGCTTGGCAGAAAAGGTGATCGATTTGTAATAGCGCAAGAGATCAACACGTGACCATACTAGAAAATGGCATATGCACAAACCAGAAAATCTCCTAGAAAATAAAACAATTAAATTTTCCTGTGATTTTGAGATATAAAGGGATAGCCCAATCCTAACCAGAAGACTAAAACTGCTGCTGGTTGACAAGAAGGAAAGATCTTGTCTTCCAGAAGATTTTGCAGTTCCTGCGAATCATAGATTGAAAATAAAAGTAAATCAGATGAAAGAAAAATGCGCGGATCTTGCCTGAGAGCTGAAAAATCTATGGAACATGAAGGTGAGAGTTATATGTATTTATCAACCGTTCCGCTCAGGCAGGATATGACACAAGGTCAATTTTTAAGCGGAGTTCAACATGTTTTCCTTCTCCTAGACTAGTTGCCTCACCAAGATTGAAGGACCTAGTTTCCCTTACTATTTACCCATAAGTGAAGGGAGAATATTTGGATTCATACATTTCCCAAGGGTATTAGTGCTATGCGAAATGCAATCAGTCTCATCCAGGAATTGAACTCGTGTCACTGTGAAGGTGAGAGTAATATCAAATGCAGATGTTGCGCTTGGAAAGGCAATTAGAGGCTTGGAAAGGAGACTAGATGAACTATAGATCGAAGGAACTAATGAGTCAATCAAGATCACACAACTCTTTAAAATTTATCTAGAATATTTAGATCCCTGGTGACGGTTAGAGATTTGCTATCACTCAAACTTCAGTAAAAAGCTACCAGTTAAAACCGGTCATGAAAAACTCGCAATAATAATAATAGTAATTTGCCGTTCCGGTTGACCACAGAAAAAACAGAGAGCAATCGAAAAGAGAGATAAGTGCCAAGACCCTGCTAAAGAATTGAAAAAAAAAACTATAGAATATGAAAGTGACGGTAATACCAATCGTAATTGGTGAAATCACTAAAGGTTTGGTTCAGTGATTGGAGGACTTGGAAATAAGAGTACGTGTAGAGACCATCTAAACTGCAATATTGCAGAGATCAGCCAAAATAATGGGAAGAGTCCTGGAGACTTGAGGAGACTTGCTGTCACTCAGACTCTAGTAAAAAGCCATCAGCTAACGCTGGTTAAAAACTCTCAAAAGAGAAAAAGGATAATAATAACAGTGATAGTGATAACAAGTGTAGTTGATGACTTGAAACGGGACGAAGGGAAAATGAGATCAGAAGCATAAACGAAACCATCCAGACCACAGCATTAGTAAGATCAGCTAGAATACTGAGACGAGTTCTGGAGACCGGAGTAGACTTGCTGTCACTCAGACTTCAGTGAAAAACCACAAGTTAAAACTAATGTAAAAAAATCGCAATGAATGAAAGTAATAATAAAAATATAAACGTCTCCTCGGCAGTGTATCCATATTGCACTAAGGGCTGGTTGGTTGGTTGGTTGGTTAGATTTATGGCATAACAACCTTTGTAGGTTATTTAATGGCAAATCCATTTTTATACAAATAATCAGTTCTATTTCAAACAATTCAGTTTAGCATGAGTACACAGTTTGATTGTAAAAACCATTTCTATTAAAAGCTCTTCAGTTTAGTCAAACCGTTCTAATTCAGCAAATTCAGTATAGATTTTCTTTACACACTGTTAAATGTCAAAATAGTTCTATATAAAACAATTTAGTTTAGCGTTATCACAGTTTCAATGTCAAAAACAGTTCCACTTCAAACAATTCAGTTTAGCTTAAGTACGCAGTTTAAAGGTAAGTACATAGTTTAAATGTCAAAAACATTTCTATTTTAAGGTATTCAGTTTAGTCAAACTGTTCTAATTCAAATAATTCAGTTTAGCATAAGTACGCAGTTTAGTTCGATTTAACCCATAGATAAGGCCCTATCAGGTGCTACCATTCCGTGACCAGAGTAGACCTGAATGAAGGAGTGCTCTGCATTCCCCCAAGCCCTGGAACCTCACCATCAGATTGTTTAGTATCATATCCAGGACACTCGTTGGGGGGTTACCCCACTGCAGAGGTGCAGTCGGTGTATTCTACCGCCCCAGCCGACTAGGAAATTGCACGAGGGGAAATCCTCTTGGAGCAGTAACTAACAAACTGGACTGTTACATCCTAGTAAGAGAATTTAAGTTCCAGTCACGATCAATTTCGGACTAATACCCTTTGGAAAGGTAAGAAACCCTCTCATTCGTCCCAGTTACGAGTTAGATACCAAAGAGGTTTGATATGGCTTTAAGCAAACCAAACCTATTTCACATAACAATGATTGATGAAAACAATAGTTTGAAGCATATGGATTGATTTTTGCAGCTATCTACATGGATTCTATATTTTAAAAAAAGGCCTCGTGATGATTTCTGTGTCCATAGAAGGAAGCTTAAATCTCTATAAAATGGGGAATGTCAAGTTTTTATAACCAAATCTCCTTTGTACTAACAACCATCAATTTCTTTCTACTTACCATTGGAATACATCGAAGATATGATTCTGAACAAGACGAATGTTGTTGGGATATATTATAGAGAGAACATTCTACGGGAAACGCTAGGCTAAGTCAAAAGATTTTCAATAATTTGTTTTGTGGCTCGTATGTTACGGGATCAAAGCATTTCAAGCTGTGGTACGAATCCGGTGAAGTTGGCACTAATGTACTACTTTGTGAGCTGGCTCATTGTGCATTTTGGTCAATGCTAGTTTGCTGCGGGTATATCATGTGACCAAAGCAGGGCGGTACACATTGCAGTTGGTAGTATCGTGGTAGTTTGTGCACTGACATGTTGTGTATTGCTTCACTCTGTCAGTGATTTGAAACCACACAGATGAACGTGAAATTTAATCTAATCTGTGAACTTATGCTTTACGAGTTTAGATTGGGCCATAACACCACTGATGCAACCAAAATCATTTCTTGAGCGAAAGGTGAAGGCTTTACTGTTCACAGTAAGATAAGCCGATCGTTGAAGGAATATCATTTGGATTGCAAGAACTTTGACGCTCAGGTAAGGTTAGTTAGACTTAAAACCGTAGATTCTGTGACCCTAGTGGTAAAGCCTGCAAGTAGCATTCGGAGAGTACCAGGCGAGCTCGCTTGGTTTGTTACCTTCACGATATTGAAAAGAAAACAGCAGAAGCTACCGAGATGTGCTTCACGTTTCAAAAATGTTTAAAGAATTGCGACTCTCCGCAAGTAAATCAGACACAGAGACCACAATAAACCAACGTTGAATAGAGTAAGTTTTCAACTACAAAACATTTTTTATCCTTTTCACTTTCAGAGAACAGGCATTTTTGTCAGCAATGAACAAGAGTCTCACACCGATAGTGGTAAGAGAAACGATCCAAAAGTAATGCTTCTTATTTATTTCCATGGAAGCTAAAACTGTTATAACAAGCACAATATGTCAACTTTGAGAACTACAAGTTTTCATCCAGAAAACATTATTGTTTGAATAGACACTACCAGTGAACATGTACTTTTGTCAGCGATGTGCAAGAGTTTCAAATCGATAGTGATAAAAAATTGATCCAAAAGTAATGCCTCTTATTTATTTCCATGGAAACCAAAACATAAATAACGAACACAATTAGACACAGTTGGATGGGGCTTGTTTTCTGCTAGAAAATACTATTTTCCCAGAAAGTCACCATCATAGGATATACGTTATATATTCACATTCAAATGAATCCTAGTCTGAATCGATACCCTCTCGAAGGAGCTTAGAATAGGCTAATTATATCCCCTGCCCTGTAGAAGAGTAAAAAAAACGCACTAAAAAATGATTATCCTGGGTATGAAATTAAACTGATTCTGATGGTAAAGTTACAGTTCCGAAGATCTGGTAAGATTTTAAGTGTGGGGTACCTCTTCATTGCCATTACTTCCAGGACCACTCTGATCTAGAGTGATAATTCATGCTAATGACCCATCTCTCGGTCAAGTAGATCCATTGAAAAAATATTCGTATTTGCTTGGACTGTGTGCTAAAAGAAAAAAAATTCTTCAGAAAAAATTTTGCAAAATATATATCTGAAGCCACAATAAATGCAATTACCGGAGCTCTAAGCATAAAATAAACCAAGACTGGTTGAGAAGCCGTGAAAGCCAATTGATCAATCAATCGAAACTGGATTGCCAAATGTTCTTCCAGGAGATTACAAACGGCCCCAATGCGTGTCTTGTATGAAAAATTTATGGGGCCCCTTACAACCATAATCTTTGCAATATCGAGTAACTTGTTTGTATGTTTGTTTGAATATGACTATGAATAAACAGTAAAACTGTGGCACTCTCTTGGTGGAACTGACACAAGCGTGAAGTCTGCAAAATTAAAAACCAGATGGAAAAATAAAACAGAGTCTTTAAGACTGTTTATCGTAAAAATAAGTGATAAAAACAAGTCGACTCTTCCAAAGAAAATCAGTTGTGCTCTGATAATTTCTTTCGGCTTCTCGCCCCAATTTAAAAAAGAATTTGCACTCAGGCTCAACAGGGAAGCAGTATTGTTATTTCAGAATCCAAGAACGAATTCGGAATTTCACGGCACCACTCAGTTATATCCAATGAGTAAAAGGCATGTTTTTTAGCTCCATAGAATCTACAATGGTACATTGCTGTTGTGTAATAGTTAGTAAATTAGTTTTGCAAAAAGGTTTGATAAAGAGCTCCATCCCCGCTAGATGCAGCTTGCTAAGATTAATTTTATTTAGGTTTAGTTTCTTTGTTTAATAACATATCCTTTTTAGGTTATTTAATGCCAAAGACATCTTTGTAGAAGAAAAGTAGTCGTACTATAGGGTCACTCAAAATAGATGAAGCCCACTAATATGATGATGATGGGGGGTGTCCTCGTGGTGTACTGGTTAAAGCGATGGACTGCGGAATCGTAGTACGCGAGTTCGTACTCCAGTCGCGTTATTACGTTCACTTTCGGGCAAATACCCTTGGGAAAGGTATGAACCCCCTTATCTCCCTCCAGCTATGGGTAAATAGTAGGGCAGACTAGGTTCTTCAGCGTTGGTTAGGCAACTAGTCTAGGAGAAGGAAAACTCTGAATTAAAACCTGTTAAACTCCGCTTAAAATTTGACCTTGTGTCATATCCTGCCCGAGTGGAGGGGTTGGTAAATAGGATGATGATGGTTTATTACTGACTTAGGTGCAAATAGCTGTTATTTGAAACACGTTATGTAAAAAATGCATCCTTTGTACTTGAGACGTCAAATCAATGATTTTTAAAAATTGTTATTATATCAGCTTTCAGGACATGCAAATTTTTTTTTTACTTCCTTGTCTCAGTAATAAATTATTATCATATTAATGGGTTGCATCTATTTTGAGAAAGTTTTGAATGATTTTGTCTCAAAATAAGTAGTGATGCAAAATATTTTCCCCTGTTGTCCAAGGCATTGGCGTCAAGGATTAATAGTTGTTACAGTATATTATTTGGAAATCTGAAATAAAAAAGAAAACAACATTATTATCAGTAGATTTATTATTCACATGGGTCCCATATATATTGAGACACCCTGTATATATTCCATAAATACGGAGATAAAAGAGATCATATCTTTCCCCAAGAGTGTTTGTCTTTAAGAGAACATAACAGAACAACTATAGTTCAAATTTTCTTAAATTTATGAATTCAGCACATTAGCCACTACAGCATGAAGACTTCTTCTGTTGCAATAGGAATTCACTGCCTAGGAGGCGGTTATTTTATTATTACTTTCACCCGATGTGAGTTTTTCTATTAATTGGCAGTTTTTTCTCTGAAGTTTGAGTGATGGCAAGTCTACTCAAGTTTCCAGGAACCTTTATAAGTATACAAACTGATTTTAGTGATCTAGATGGTTTGATTATTATTCCTATCTCCACTACAAAGCTCGTGGGGACGGCTTCAAGGTCAGCAACTACAACCGGTAATAAAAAATTCAACAAAGCTTTATTTCGTGGATAAACCGGGTAAAGTGTTCAACAATGGTCTGGAAGACCAGGGTTCAACACTAGGTCGAGTCATACCAAAGACTCAAAAAATGTTACTTGATTCTGCCTTGCTTATCACCCAGTATTATAAGGTAAGGATCAAGGGTAAAGTGAAGCAATCCTGAGAACGGAGTAGCGCCCTCCCCGACACCTTGCTGTAGTAGCCGTTAAAAAGAGAGCCTTTGGGTCAACCTCGACTATGGTCACCAAGTTTTATTTCGTGGATAACACCCCGTTTCTTATAACGCCTTAGAGGGTAACCTAAAGCAAAACATTCGGTAGGAAACAGAACAAGTCAATTAGTATAATAAGTTATTTAATCATACTGAACACGACAAGGGAATTCAGTTCCCATTCTAGACTAAACAAGAGTCTCAGGTGTTCAAGGAACAAACGTAGGAAGGCTCCATGTGCTCGTTGCGGAGGAGCGAAACACCATGTCTACTCAACTCTAATCCCTCATCATGAAAGAGGTGGATTCCTCGGGTCATCTTGTCACGTGACCAAAAAGGACTCATGACGGGGGAGGGTTCCTCAAACACTGTACCAAGGGTGACGACTCCGTTTAGTCTCTTATCAGTACCATCCTCGACTTTTGCCAGGGTGTAACGCAATAGCGTGACTGGAGTTCACTTACTACACTGACACATTTGAGCACTTTAAAAATTATGCTACGAGGGAACTTCCCTCGCAAGACCAGGAAATCATTATTAGTGAATTAGATTGACATAGGGATTCCCATTACAATGGCAAAGTGCTAAACTAATGGTTCGGTTTGGTTTAATTTGGTTTTATGGCATATCAACCATTGTAGATAATTCAATGCCGAATCCGATTTATTCATATATATTAGATATATACGATTCGTAGACATAAGCCAAAAAAAGTTAAAAGTTCCAAGTATTGCTATATAACACTAACAATCCAATTAGACATCGGTTATTTTTACACACAGTCAAATGATCTAACAGATCTATTTCTTACTATTCAATTCAGCATAAGTCATTTGTTTGCACTCAGTTTAAATGTCAAACCCTTTTATTTGATTCATAGATAGGACCCTATCAGGTGCTACCACTCTGGGCAAGAGTTGACGTGGAAGCGATGCCAATGAAAGGGTACTCTGAATTTCCTAAAGTTCCAGTATTACTGGAGCCTTACCATCAGATGGTTTAATGTCATTCCTAGTACACTCATTGGAGCGAAGTGTTACCCCTCGGGAGAAAAGCAGTCGATGTATTCTAGAGTTCCAGCCGACTGGGCTCAATAACTACAGAAAATTTACAAAACTTATAATTACTTCGGCATAGAAACCACTCAGATTTCTTACACTACCTTATATTCCTAAGTATATATCAACCCAAACGCTTGACCAGGAGCTCTTTGAGACAAAAGGTGAATCTTTTAGTTGAGTATAGCTTGCTTGAATTCAGAGTGTTTCTTCTAAACTAACCAAGGCTAGAGAATCCAGTCTGTCTTACGATCTACCCATAGCAGGGTAGAGAAGAGATGGATTCAAGTTTTTTCCCAAAGGCATTAGCACGAGGTGCCGCGTAAGCAGCTTCGACAACTCGAGTAACCTATTCCATTCCTGCGACGCCAACCATTACAATTAGCGCGTCTCCTATTCCTAAGAAGTCGATCATATTAATACAGAGCAAGATCCTAGTTTCTTAACTTCAGTGATCTGGCGGGACCGATGATTTAAGTGGGACTTGTCGGTAAATCTTAAAAATTAAACCTTGATTAGATTTGACGCTAGGCAGCGAGTATGCAACAACTAAATAATAGTCATTCATTTAGTTTAGCTTCGAGTGACACAATCGTATCAGACAGCCAATGAGATTCAAATGGACTAATTGTGGCCCGCTAGCCTAGCTTAATAACTGTTAGACGACGCAGTGTACCCATTATAAAACTACGTGTAACTTTGATTTAGCATAAGGCAAGAATTACCGGCCACCTTGGGAGGATCAAACTCATAAGTTATTGGTCTGTGAAACTAACTTGTTAACCATTCCTACACTGCGGACTGCCTTTAAAACTAAACATTGTTGTCTGGTTTAGCAGCATATCAACTCTTGATGGGTTATTTAATGCTGGATTGGTTTAGTTTATTTTTATGGCATATCAACTGTCGCTGGTTATTTAATGCCAAATCCTGTTAAATGGTTGCAAGTATTGATATGTATCACCAACAAATCAATTAAGCATCAGTCATTTGTTTACACACTTTTGAATAATCAAACAGTTCAATTTGAAATAATTCAATTTATCCTGTCATTTTTTGGCACTCCATTTAAATGTCAAACTTCAATTTGACCCATAGATAGGACTCTAAACGGGCCATTGGCCTAATGAGCAGAGTTTTCGCTATAGGTCCGGGAGACCGGGGTTCAATCCCAGGTCGAGTCATACCAAAGACTCAAAAAATGGTACTTGATGTCGCCTTGCTTAACACTCAGCATTATAAAGTAAGGATCAAGGGTAAAGTGGAGCAATCCATGGAATGGAGTAGCGCCCTCCCCTACACTTTGCTGTAGTAGCTATAGAAAAAGAAGCCTTTGGGTCACCCTCGACGAAAGTCACAAACTTTTCTTTTACTTAGGATCCTATCAGGTGCTACCCCTTCAGACCAGAGTTTGACAGGGGAACAATGTCAATGAAGAGGTATTCCCCATTCCCCAATGCTCCAGCATTACTGGAGATACACCGTCAAATTATCTAGTGTCATATCCCTCTGCAGAGATTCAATGTATTCTACAGCCCTAGTCGATTGGGCTATCAATGCTGGAGTCAGTTTTGTTCTTTGAAATTTTTTTAAAGCAAATATATGATTTCAAGTAACTTTTCTTATTTGCTCATAACTTGTAACTGTATATTTGCCAATACTTCCTCTAGCATTTGCTATTGCTTTAAACTAGGGAAATCCATGACTAAAAGAATTAGGAGGCCAATTGATTTTATTTTATTTTATTAAGTAATTAATTAATTTTCTTCTATTTTACTTTTTTGTTGATGACTTATTTTACTTTTTTTCAGCAATAACAGGAAAAATGTTATACCATTTATGTTAAAAAAATCCATCGAGTTTGTGGAATGTTTTATGAAGCCAGATATTAACAAAAATATTCAGTGTCTAATGTTTTATTGGTTTATTTACAGCTACAGGAAAAACATTAGTGTCAGTGTGCTTATTCCATAATGTTGCCAGAGATATTATTCTTATTCAATAATAAGCAATGAAAATTTGCTTACAATCAATGCTTAAAATAAGTGTTTTGGGTACAAATAATTTGCTCACAGTTATATGATTTCAATTATTATAATTTCCAAAAATATATATGGTTAGTTGGTTAGTTGGTTGGTTTTATGATATGTTGTTGGTTAATTTTATGCTGAAATCAGTTTCACATTTATAGGGTCAATAAATAAATTATGATTTTTTTTTATTGAGGATGGACCTCTTATATATACGTGGATCATTTTATAAACAAGGGGAAATTTTGGACCAAGGAGGGACCAGTCACATATACGAAGGTAATTCAGCAACTAAGGGGACATCTTTAAGTGCAAAACATGTGTAATTTACCGAAGAATCAGTGATGTGTACAGAGAAATATTTTATACTCTAAAAATGATTCCATATGAGTTAAAAAAACAGTCCATGAAGCAGAAACAATCTGATTCTCTGATTAAGAAAAAAGTTCCGGGTCTACCGGTCAGTAAAGAAGATCAAGTTGACAATTTTTCGGGACACGAAAGGACCCATCACTACTGATTTCCTTGAAAAGGGTGCGACTATGAATATAGATTTTTATTGCCAACTCCGTAGGCGTTTTTCACTGTTTTTTTTTTTATTGATTTACCTTCGTACAACAGAAAATTTATTTTCACACTCATTTCAAACATGTAAATACTTTACTCTTTGTTGCAATATCAGTGTTTTAAGAGCAAATATTGTTCAAAATAATTTTAAGAATTATCCGAGATATCTCTTTGACTCATTAATGTTACCCTGAAAGGAATTACTACTCCGAGCCAAAGTGAACCTGGTAGTTATGACAATGAAAGGACGACTCCACACACCACAGAGTGGGGGTGTCCTCGTGGTGTAATGGTTAAAGCGATGAATTGCGGAATCGTAGTACGCGAGTTCGTACTCCAGTCGCGCTATTACGTTCACTTTCGGGCAAATACCCTTGGGAAAGGTATGAACCCCCTTATTCTCCCTCCAGCTATGGATAAATAGTAGGACGGACTAGGTTCTTCAGCCTTGGTGAGGCAACTAGTCTAGGAGAAGGAAAACTCTGAATTCAAACCTGTTAAACTCCGCTTAAAAATTGACCTTGTGTCACATCCTGCCCGAGCGGAGGGGTTGGTAAATAGTACCACAGAGCTCGAAAACTTGTTTGCTCACAGTTCTATGGTTTTAAGTAACTAATGAAAATAATAATCCTTAGGAAACAATGATAACTTCATGTAACTATTCCTTATACGAATAATCTGCAATTATATGGTATCAAGTATTCTATTTGATCCCTAGATGTGACGCTAAAAGTACTACCGTTTGATTGAACCTAGAAGTAATGGCAATGAAAGGGTACCCCACACTCACAGCCCTCTAGAACAGGGGCCTCAACATCAGATGCTAGTGTCATACCCTGGACACCTCTTTTAGAGGAATCTTACCCCACTAGACGATACAATCAGCATATTTTAAGCCTGGTTGGTTGGGCGGGAGACAATAGGAATAGAATATGCGTCTGGTGTACAGAAAGAACAGATGCTGCTTGCTAGAAGTAGAAAAAATAGTTCTTAACCAAAACTATGAAAGAAGTAGTATGCAGCTCATCAGAATATCTTTCATTAAAATTGTTTGCATTAAAACAGCATTAAAACAACCAGCATGTATATCACTCACTACTGTAGCGAAAGGTTTACAAAGTGAGTTACAAAATGAACCTATTTTTGTATATTTACCAAGCTTCGACTGGTTCAAGGACATAATAGTTGAGCTCAGAAATGGTACATGAGGCAAATTTTAAAGCAATCGGTTATTGGTCATCATCATCATCATCATCATCTAGGTATGATGACAGCAGAGATTTCTTCAACTCTCTCACATCATCTATCCCTAATTAACCATCGCTTTTGTTTAGTCCTCTAGACAGCATCGTATCCGCACAGAGACGAGGAATATAAGTTTGTGTTGGTCGGCCAACACTGGTGTCTCAATGGGTTGGTTTCCATGGAAGAAAGGCTGCTTTTGAGTTCCTTTTTATTTCCTCAACGGTGCTAAACACGTCTTGTTCATTTTGGAGGGTTTATGTAATGGAAGTTTAGTGACCGTAAAACTGCTGTTTTGTTGGGGTCTGTTTCCTGGATTTATTCAAAACAGCACGCTTGCATAGTTCCCATTTAGATTTTTCTCTGTGTTTCGTTAGATTCCAAGTGGTGCAGCCATAGAAAAGTACAGATACGGCTACATCTTGGAAGCTATTGTTGGTTATCGATCGATAATTATGCATTATTTAATAGATATGACCTGTTCATTACTTTTCTTCGAAATGCAAATAGACAAGCAAAAAGCAGATACAAATTTCACTGAGATCATGCCAAGTAAACCTTGATATTCAGTGTCAATCAAGGATTTGATGATAAGTGTTTATATACATTTGGTCTAAAAAAAATTCTTACGAAAAAAATGCTTAAGAAATGCGCATTTATTTTTCATTGTGAAGCGTAATCTACCTATGAATAATTCTCTACTTGTTAATTTGGACATTGTCAGTTTTAGATATCTTTGCGCACGCAACTTGTCAGTCAATCAGTTGATGAGATTCTCTCTGCGTGTTTGGAATAAAACAAAAACAAAACAAAACAAAACAAAAACAAAAATGTGAACGTGTGTGGAAAAATGAAAGTTACAATTTGCTGAAGTTTGCTGAACATTTTTCTATGTAAATTTATTAGCAGTTTTAACTTGTGGTCTTTCACTGAAGTTTGAGTGAGAGCAAGTCTCTTCAGGTCTCCAGGACTCCTCTAAGTAATATAACCGATTTAACAATCCTGTGTTTTCTATGATCTTGATTCTTGCTCAAATCTCCAGTTCATCCTATTTTTTTCTGGGTTATAGGGACCACCCCAAGATAATCATTATTATCATTTCACTCGTGAGATTTTTTTTACTGAAGTGACAGCTATTCTAGTCAGGTTTTATAATAATAATAATAATTATTATTATTATTATTATTATTATTTACTCCTTTAGAGTTTTTCACATCAGAGTTAACTGATGGTTTTTCACTGGAGTTTGAGTGACAGCAAGTCTCCTCAAGTCTTCAGGACTCGTCTCAGGATTCTGGCCGTTCTTAGCAATGCTGTCATTTGGATAGTCTCTACCCGTCCGTCAATTTCCAAGTCTTCCAGGCCATTTAATAATCCTTTAGTTACTGTACCTAACGCACTAATTATAATTGGCACAATCGTTACTTTCATGTTCCACAGCTTTTTCAATTCTCAAGCAAGGTCGAGGTACTTATCTTTCTTTTCACTTTCCTTCAGAATTATTCTGTGGTCCGCCGGGACAGCAAAGTCGACATTTTTACAAATTCTCTTTTTTTTTGTTGATTATTATGAGGTCAGGTCTTCTGGCCGGGATTAGGTGATCCGTTTGTATGTTAAAGTCCCATAGGAGTTTGTTTATGCATGTCATTTTCTAGGACAGGTGCTGGGTTGTGCATATACCATTTGTTTGTATCGTCGAATTGTTATTATTATTATTATTATTGTTATTTTTTACTCCTTTTCAAATTTTCATACCAGCGTTACCCGATGATTTCTTACTGGAGTTTGAGTGACAGCAAGTCTCCTCAAGTCTCCTGGACCCTTATCAGTATTCTGGCCGATCTCAATATTCCCGTAGTTTAGATAGACTCCACGCATCATTATATTTCCAAGTCCTCCCGTCCTTTAACCAATCCTTTGGTTAATATAGCTGATTTAACAGTCCTTTTTTTTTTTCTATAATCTTGATTCTTGCTCAAATATCCAGTTCATCCTATTTTTTTCTGAGTTATAAAGACCACCCCAAGATTATCATTATTATTGTTTCAC
This sequence comes from Sepioteuthis lessoniana, assembly GCA_963585895.1. Classification (NCBI taxonomy): domain Eukaryota; kingdom Metazoa; phylum Mollusca; class Cephalopoda; order Myopsida; family Loliginidae; genus Sepioteuthis; species Sepioteuthis lessoniana. The sequence continues at coordinate 83,642 of CAUZXS010005206.1, read as the reverse complement.
TCCTCGTGAGATTGTTTTTTACTGAAGTGACAGCCATTCTAGTCAGGTTTCAATGACTTTTCACAGTATACTAGCCGATCATAACAATGCTATGGTTTGTATGATCTTCATCCTTCCTCTGATCTCTTGTTCCTGCTATTTCTTTTCCAAACCTTTCGGTAACTGTTCCAAGCGCACCATCTATAATTAGTATTAAAGTCCCCTTCATTCTCCACTGCTTTTTCAGTTTTTGGCAAGATGTAACTATTTATCTATCATTTTTCTGGTCTTCTGATAGAGATTCGGTGATCCATTTTTATTTCAAGTTCCTAGAGTATTTCATGAGTTTCATTTTCTTGGTTGGATTCTGGTTAGAGCTTTTATCATTTGTGAGTTGAGTATCTCTTCTCCCTTTTGTATTATCAACATGGCACCTTTTTTAATGTCAAATCCCAAATCCTTATATCTTATTTGTAAATCCATAGTTTGTATAATAGTTTCTACTTCTGTTTCATTTTTGTCAAATGTCTAAATATCCGCCATATACATTAGGAGTTTATCTTTTCTTATGATTTTGTAAATTTGTAGCCTCCTGTCCATTTTCTTTATTATCATTTCACATTTTATGGATTTTTTACAAACAAAAAGATATTCTGCATATATTGTAATGTAATGGCCGTGATATTTCGTTTTATATATCCTGCCTTAGTTAGGCAGAGAACCTTTCGCTTAGCGCATGGGTTAGTTAGGTGCAACATGAGCGCAGGTGTTCACGCGCGTGCGGGGCGGATGTGTCATTCAGAGATGTCAAAATAAAAAATCCCAGATAGGACTTGGGGATGTGAATGACGTCATGCACCTGAAGCGTACGCAGAGGATTTTGAGAGATTTGAGAAAAGTCAGTTAGTTGAGTTCTGCCTCGGAAGAAGAAGGTTGACTTTCGCTTGCTCGCCAAAGCCAGGCCAGTGGCCTTGTGAGAGGAGTCGCACGTGGTTTGGGGGAGGTGGAAAAGTCTGTATAGAAAGATGGTATCTCTCTCCTTATGTCGAAAAACATTTTAACTCAAAGGTAATATAAAAAGATTCGTACCTGAACTAAGAAGTCGTAAGTGTTTTTCGTGTTTCGGGATTCCTATGTTCTATGTATATATGTTATGAACATTCTATGTATGTTTCGCATATTCATGCATGGGCATGTTACAATATCAGCTGTTGTTCTTTCACCGGTTTGAAAGACAGCAAATCTCCATAGTTCAGCCAGACTCTTCTCAGTATTCTAGCCAATCTTAGCAAGAGTGTTGTCTCATATATCTCGATTATACATGTTTCCTAATTCCACCATTCTCTTTTCTTGGAAACTGTCCCTAACTACAATTACTATCACCAATTGCATCACCATCATATTTCACAACTTTTTCAGATCTTCAACTAGATCCAAGTTTTTAATATCTTTTTACTTTCTTTCATTTTCTTCTTCTTGTGAGTCAGCAGATTGTCTTTCTCAGTAGTCTGAGTGACAACAGGTCTCCTCAAGTCTCCAGAACTCTTTTCAGTAATCTGTCCGATCCTGTTGTTTCAAGGGTTGTTGGTTGGTTGGGTTGGTTGGGTTTTATGGCATATCAGCCTTTGAAGGTTATTTAATGCCAAATATATTTTTATACAGATAATCAGTTCTATTTCAAACAATTCAGTTTAGCATGAGTACACTGTTTAATTATCAAAAACATTTCTATTTAATGCTATTCAGTTTATTCAAACAGTTCTAATTCAGCTAATTCAGTTTAGTATAAGTTCAGATTTGGTTTACACACAGTTAAATGTCAAAACAGTCCTATATTAAACAATTCAGCTTAGTGTAAGTATATTTTCGATGTGAAAAATAGTTCTATTTCAAACAATTCAGTTTAGCATAAGTTCGCAGTTTAAATGTTAGGACAGTTTAATTGTCAAAAATATTTCTATTTCAAGCTATTGAGTTTAGTCAAAAAGTTCTAATTCAAACAATTCAGTTTAGCATAAGTATGCAGTTTAGTTCTATTTTACCTATAGATAGGGCCCAATCAGGTGCTATCATTCCGTGGTCAGAGTGGATCTGGGAACAATAGCAATGAGGGGAGTTCCACATCCCCCAAAGCTTCAGCATCACTGGAATCTCCCTATCTGATTGTTTAGTGTCATATCTGGGACACTCGTAGCAAGGGGGAGGGGCGGTAATCCGTTGCAGAGGTACAGTCGATGAATTCTATAGCCCCAGCAGACTAGGCAAGTAGTTTGGAGGGTGTTGGCTCGTCCTCTGATTTCCGGCTCTTCTAGTCTTCTATGAGGACCGTTTCAAGCACACTATTTACGATTGGTAACACTGTCACCCCAATGTGCCTCAGCTTTCTTAGTTCTCTGGCAATGTCCAAGTATTTGTCTTCTTCTTCTTCTTCTTCTTCTTCTTCTTCTTCTTCTTCTTCTTCTTCTTCTTCTTTATTATTATTATTTTTATTATTATTATTTACTCTTTTTCAAGTTTTTCACACCAGCGTTACCCGATGGTTTTTTACTGGAGTTTGAGTGATAGCAAGTCTCCACAAGTTTCCTGAAATCTTCTCAGTATTCTGGCCGATCTCAATAATACAGTAGTTTATATAGTCTCCACGTGTCATCTTATTTCCAAGTCCTCCAGTCCCTATCCTATGGTGACTGTACCAAGTGCACCAATTACAATTGGTATAATCGTCACTTTCCTGTTCCACATTTTTTTTTAATTCCCCAGCAAGTTCCTATATATCCCTCTTTTCGCATTTTTTCAATCTTACTCAGTGGTCAACCGGGACAGCAAAGTACACAATTCTGCAAGTTCTCTTTTTTTGTTGTTGCAGTTGATTATTATAGGGTCTGGTCGTCTGGCCGAGACTAAGTGTACCGTCTGTATCTCAAAATCCCAGAGAATTTTGTGCATCTCATTTTCCAGGATAGATGCTGGGTTATGCATATACCATTTGTTCGTATGGTCAAATTTAAATTTCTTGCATAATTCCCAATGGATCAACTTGCCCACCCAGCCGTGTGTATTCTTATACTCTTTCTGTGCTAGTTTTCTGCATTTGCAGATTATGTAATCGATTGTTTTATCTCTGTCACTAAACAACCTACATTTCCTGTTTTCTTACGTCTTATCTATTCTTCCTTTGATATGATTGTTCCTTATGGCGTTGTTTTAAGCTGCTATTAAAAGAGAATTCCTTTCACTCTTAAAGTTTCCCTTTCTTAGTTGCGCCTATATTTTCTCGTGTGAGGTGATGCTTATTAGTCACTTAAAACGTCTATAGAGTTGTTTTTCTTCCCATTTTGGTTTTCTGGTTATTTCTGTTTTATTGGTCTTCGTATTGTCAGTATTATTTTTGGTGGCTGTAATCAGTCTTCCTTCGCACTTTCCTATGTAGCTTTATTGTATTGATGCGTCCACACAGTCTTCAATGCTGGTAAGTCCTCTTCCTCCTTCTTTTCTTGACGCATATAATCTGTCAACGACATCTCCGGCTTATGCATGGTCATTAGTTTTCTTATTCTCTAGTTCATTTGAGGTCTTCTCTGGTTCACTGTAGGAATGGTCCCGAATATCTTACGAAGGGATCAACCCAGGTATTTTTCCTTTGATAAGGTTTCTGCTATGTAGCTTTTGTTATATACTCATCTACATGTTCATGCAGCATCATAACGACACAATAATTAAGACGCAGTGACAAAGACAGACGTTTGCGTGTGAGAGGGAGCTGGAGATCGAACATAACTGCAATATTTTGACCCCCAAACTTACGGCCGTCAACGTTGTGTCTTTCTCTTTTCTCTGATGCTCAACCGGAGCCGTGGGGTCCACTCTGCTGGGTGCTGGCTTTCTTTACTGCATCTTATCAGCATCTTCTCTGGACCCCAACTCATTAGGGCCTTAAGCCCCTTCGGCCTGATGTGGCTTTCCTTACCACATCTCGTCTCCAACTCAACTGGCCGCAACTGCCTCTGGGACTCGAACTCCAACTGGCTGCAACTCAACTCGCACCGGAACTCCAACTGGCAGCAACTCAACTCAGTGCGAATTGTATAATCGTTCTACGCACACTCGATCTTTGAAATCGAATGTTTAATCGTCATCAAGCGGAAATAACTGTCATGCAGTTCAGAGGTCATTCTCTTCCGGTGCATCAGTCTATGAGTGTACCATGGGAATTTTTTAGCTCGTCCCATTTCATCAGCCAATTTCCGCCCACGCGATTTTCTCATATAACTGCCATTGGAATGTGTCACTTCCTTCCGTTGCATCATCTTGAATGGCATTTTGCTCGGGCCGAAAGTCAAAATATAACACTTTGATTCTAGTAGCTTTCTGGTTCTCCTGAGATACTATTTCTTAATTTTTTCTTTCATCTCATTTTGCCTTATGGTATCATTATTATTTTTATTTTTTATTATTATTCACTTTTCTGTTTTACTTTCGGCTTCTTATAATCATTATCCATGACTTAGGTTAAGGGAAGATAGGAATTATTTGTATTGTATGTTCCATCCAAACGCATTAATAGTACTCGCCTAAGTAGATGAGTGGTTTCGCGAAGTGCAATTTTTTGTGTTTCATCTAAGCTAGGACTGCCAGATATTTTGTTAATTTCTTGATCATACCCAGAGTTCACGGTATTATTGGCACGGTGGTAATTTTAAAAAGCTAATTATTTTTATTTCTTTTTTCAGGTCATTGCATTTACTTATTTTCTAAATTTTACTATTTAACTGATATATTATTTTTGGCACTGATATATCAATTATTATTATTATTATTATTTACTCCTTTAGAGTTTTTCACATCAGTGTTAGCAGATGGTTTTTCACTGGAGTTTGAGTGACAGCAAGTCTCTTCAAGTCTCCAGGACTCGTCTCAGTAATCTGGCTGTCCTCAGCAATGCTGTCGTTTGGATAGTCTCCACCCGTTCTCCAATTTCCAAGTTCTCCAGGTCCTTTAATAATCCTTTAGTTAATGTGCCTAACACACCAATCACAATTTGCACAATCGTTACTTTCATGTTCCACAGCTTTTTCTATTCTCTAGCAAGGTCGAGGTACTTATCTTTCTTTTCACTTTCCTTCAGAATTATTCTGTGGTCCGCCGGGACAGCAAAGTTGACAATTTTACAGATTCTCGTTTTTTTTGTTGATTATTATGAGGTCAGGTCTTCTGGCCGGGATTAGGTGATCCGTTTGTATGTTAAAGTCCCATAGGAGTTTATGCGAGTCATTTTCTGGGACAGGTGCCGGGTTGTGCATATACCATTTGTTTGTATCGTCGAATTGAAATTTCCTGCACATTTCCCACTGGATCACCTTGACGACCCAGTCGCTTTGATATGATTGGTTCTTATGGCATTGTCACGTGCTGCTATTCGGAGGGATTCCGTTTCTCTCTTAAGGTTTCCTTTTCTTAGCCAGGTCCAGGTTTATTATTATTATTATTTACTCATTAGAGTTTTCCCTATCAGCGTTAGCTGATGGCCTTTCACTGGGGTTTGAGTAATAGCAAATCTCCTCATGTCTCCAGGACTCTTCTCTGTATTCTGGCCATTCTCCATAATGTAGTAGTTTGGATGGTCTCCACTCGTCCGCCAACCTTCAAGTCCTCCAGTCCCATTAATAATCCTTTAGTTACTCTTCCAAACGCACCAATTACAATTGGTGTTATTGTCACTTGCGTGTTCCATAGTTTTTTCAATTCCCTTGCAAGGTTGAGGTACATATCCTTCTTTTCACATTCTTTCAGTTCTATTCTGTGTTTAGCCGGGACAGCAAAGTCGATATTATTACAAGTTCTGTTTTTTGTTGATTTATTAATATTAATAGGTCTGCTCTTCTGGCAAAGATTAGGTTATCCGTCTGTATGTCAAAGTCCCATAGGAGCTCATGCGTGTTATTTTCTAGGACAGGTGCTAGTTTGTGCAAATACCATTTGTTCGTATGGTCAAATTTAAATTTCTAGCACATCTCCCAGTCGATCACATTGCCAACCCAATTTACTCTTAAATTCATTCTGCGCTAATTTTCTGCATTCGATTATTATGTAATTGATGCTTTCATTTCTGTCACTGCATCGCCTACATTTGCTATTTTGTTGCGTCTTATCTATTCTCGCTTTGATACGATTGGTTGTTACGGCGTTGTTTTGTGCTGCTATTAGGAGAGATTCTATTTCTCTCTTAAAGTTTCCTTTTTATCATTATTATTAGCACTTGGTTTTTCATACCCTCTCTAACTGGTGACTCTTCGCTGGAGTCTGAGTGCCAACAAATCCCCACAGTTCTCCCAGACTCTTCTCAGTATTCAAGGTAATTTTCCGTAAGCTGTAGTCTGAGTGGTCTCTATTATACCTCTGTTATAAGTCTCTTCAGTTCTCCAGGACACTTCTAAGTATTCTAGCCGATCTTGCCAATGGTGTTGTCTGGATGGTTTCGAGTCTTCTTCTGGTTTCCAATTCCTAAATCCACTTTTCCAAGCCTTTAGAGACACTCCTACCATATCAACTACAATTAATATCCCCGCCTGTACACAGATCTAAGAATTAGCTTTTTTTGCCTTCTATTATTTTCACTATATCGCCCCCTGGAATAATCAAATCCACAACGACAATTTTTTCTCGTTGATTAACAATAAGTCTTGCCCTCTGGCTGGAATCAGGTGATCCATTTGTATCTAGATGCCTCGCAAACATAATAATGAACAATATATTAAACAAATCTTTGATAAACACAAGATAAATAAAAAGCCACTTCTTAAGTAAATATTTTTTATTACTTTGTCAAGTTTTTATTTTGTATTTTTCGTATTTTTGTTAACGACAATAACGTCTACTTTTTTTTTATTTTGTTGAAGTAAAACTAAAAACGTAAGATAGAAAATTAATAAGGAACTTATTAAAAGTAAAAAAAAAAAAAGAAAATAACGATTTTTTTGTGTTTTATTTTTTGTTACTTTTACCTATCAATTTTTAATTTTATTCTTTTGAACGATTTTAATTTCTGCATGTATTTTAGAGACTTCATCATTTTATGCGTTTTACAGACTTCATCATTTTATGTATTTTACAGACTTCACCATTTTATGTGTTTTACAGACTTCATCATTTAATTTCTGTATGTGTTTTACAGACTTCATCATTTAATTTCTGTATGTGTTTTACAGACTTCATCATTTAATTTCTGTATGTTTTTACAGATGTTATCATTTAATTTCTGTATGTGTTTTGCAGATGTCATCATTTAATTTCTATGGGTGTTTTGCAGATGTCATCATTTAGTTTCTGTATGTTTTTACAGATGTCAACATTTAATTTCTGTATGTGTTTTACAGACTTCATCATTCAATTCCTGTGGGAGTTTTGCAGATGACATCATTTAATTTCTGTATGTGTTTTACAGACTTCATCACTTAATTTCTGTATGTGTTTTACAGATGTCAACATTTCTGTATGTGTTTTACAGATGTCAACATTTCTGTATGTGTTTTACAAATGTCATCATTTTATGTGTTTTACAGACTTCATCATTTAATTTCTGTATGTGTTTTACAGACTTCATCATTTTCCGTTGTACAGATTTCATCATTTAATTTCTGTATGTGGTTTACAGACTTCATTATTTTATGTGTTTTACAGATTTCATCATTTTATAGCACAATATAAAACGACTTTTATCTTCTGTAAGATGTATTTCATTGTTTTTTTTTTCAATTTAATGAAACGAATTTTTACATTTTATTTTGTTTTGACTTTTTTGATGATTATATTTCGATTTTAATATAGCAATCGTTTATCAGCCGTGAACATTGAATTTTCTTTAGTAAAAGCATTTGGATTAGTCTTTTTATGGCATATTAGCTGTTGTTGGTTATTTAATGCTAAATCTTGTTTATATATATATATATATATATATATATATATATATATATATATATATATATATATATATATATATATATATATATTTTAAATAAATGACTTTTAAACTCATTTTGTTGGTACACAATGTTAAATGATCAAACAGTTCTATTTCTAAAGTTAAAATAATTTATTTCCACTCAGTTTAAATGTCAAAAATCTCTATTCGACCCATTGATAGGACCCTACCTGGTGCAACCAGGCCGGATCAGGATGGACCAGGGAGCGATATCAATGAAGGCAATGAAGGGGTACTCTGCATACCTCAAAGTTCCAGTATTACTGAAGCTTTACTATCAGATTGTTTAGTGTCATAATCAGGACACACAATGGAGAGGAGGTCTTATTGAACTGCCGAGATGCAGTCGGTGTATTCTAATATCCCAGTCGACTAGGTTATAGCACTTTGAATTTGCAAAGATTACAGGTAGATTATTTATCAGACCAATAAATAACTGATATAAAAATGACTGGTTAATTTGGTGAGATTAAGAAATAAAATTGATACCTTTCTTTTATAATTTATAAGCAGAATCGTTTGTTTTTTTTTAATTCTATTTTCGCATATTGATTGAATAAAGGCAATTATTTGTGCATACATTATCTGTTAGCATGGTCAAACTTTTGACACAATTCCCATTAGATCACTTATCCCACCAAGGCATGTTTGCTCTTGTATTCGTTTTGTGCCAGTTTGCCACATTCGCTCTTGTGATTAACTGTTTATTATTTCATTCCATACAGGTTTTTCAAACAAGCGTCAACAGGTAGTCTTTCACAGAAGTTTAAGTGATTGCAAGTCTCCTAAGGTATCAAGGGATCTTCTCAGTATTCAAACCAATCTTAACTATACTCAAATCTGAATGGTTCCGATTCTTCCTCTGATTTTCAAATTCTCTAGTCTCTTTTGCAAGCCTTCAGTGACTGTTCCCAGTGTACCAACTACAATCGGTACCACCGTCACCATCATGTTCCACAGCTTTTTTTAGTTCTCTGTCAAGGTCAAAGTATTTATCTGTCCTATCGCTTTCTTTAACTTTCACTCTGGGTCTGCCGGAATGCCAAAATCCACTAGTTGTTAAGTTTTTTTTTTTCTTGTTAATTAATTTTAGGTCTGGCCAGGATTAAGTGATCCATTTATATCTCAGTATCTCATGAGGGAGTCTCTCATGAGTAATGGCTAAGGGACCGGACTGTGGCCTCGAAGTAAGCAAGTTCGAGCTCCAGTGGCGTTATTACATTCACTTTTGGACTAATATGATAGGTGTTGATCTCTGCAATTCAACAAGGATGGCTTTGGCATTAAATAACCCACAAAGGCTGATATACCATTAAGCAGAAAAAACGAGCAACCAATCAATATCTCAAAGAATTTTGTGCGTTTTATTTATTAGGACAATTAGTATCACCACCATGTTTCACCACTTTTTCATCTCTCTAGCAAGATCCATGTATTTGTCAATCATTTTGCTTTCTCTTGTTTTCACTCAATAGTCCACTATTAATACAATATCTATACACAAATCCTATTCCGTCTAGTAATTCATCCGATTATCCCCAAAATGCACTTTTAATTTTTTTTCTTTCGGTTATTTCTGAAATCATCAAAGTTATATTGATTTTTTTTACTATTGCTATTTTTGATTTTATAAGCCAGTTATTCCAAAAATATTTGTTATGCCTCTTAAGGTATCTAAACTTTTTACTATCTTTCCACACCAAGAAAACTTTGCACAAAACACAATACAGTATTAATACAATATCTACATAGAGATCCAATTTTGTTAAGTAATTCATATGATAGTTCCCAAAAATGCCCTTTTAAATTCTTTTTCTCACCATTATTTCTGAAATCATCTAATTTAATCTTAAATTTTTTACCCTATTGCTGTTATTGATCTGATTAGGCAATTTGTTCCCAAAATATATTATTCTATTATCAAAAAGTTCAATTGATTATTAGACTTAATTTTTTGAAATATATCTTGACAGTAAATCTTTTTTTTTTTTGTTGATTATTACAATGTTTGGTTGTCTGGTTGAGATTAGGTAATCTGTTTGTTTCTCAAAATCCCGGGGGAGTTTATGTGTCTCTCTGGATTGTGTTATACCATTTGTTCACATGGTCAAACTTCAATTTCTTGCACAATTCCTAATGGATCACCTTACGTACCAGTTATTATTATTATTATTATTATTATTATTATTTGTTATGCCTCTTAGGGTATCTTCCCTTTTTACAATCTTTTCACATCAACTTAAAAGAAAACCTTGCTCGGAACATATACAATATTGATACAATATCTACAAACAGATCAAATTCTGTTAAGGTTTGGTTTCTTTGTTTAATGGCATACCAACCTTTGTAGGTTATTTAATGCCAAAGCTATTCTCCAAGAAGAACAGTAGTTGTACTATTTAACCCATAGCTAGGAGGATAAGGGGGTTCATACCTTTCCCAAGGGTATTTGCCCGAAAGTGAACGTAGTAGCATGACTGGAGTACGAACTCGCTTAGTACGATTCTGCAGTCCATCGCTTTAACCATTACACCACGAGGACACCCCCTCAAATTCTGTTAAGTAATTCATCTGATAGTTCCCAAAAATACTCTTTTAAATTCTTTTTCTTACCAATATTTCTGAAATCATCAAATTTAATCTTACATTTTTTACACTATTGCTGTTTTTGATCTGATTAGGCAATTTATTCTGTCTTGTAATTCATCCGATTATTTTAAAAATGCACTCCGGAATTTTTTTTTTTCCCCATTATTTTTGAAATCATCAAAGTTATCTTGATTTTTTCACTGTTGCTGTTATTGGTCTTATAAACCAGTTATTCCAAAAATATATTAATCTATTTAAAAAAAACATTCGAAATCATGGAAGTTTGACTCTAATAAAGATCCAACAGCCAGCGTTCGGGGTAATCTGAATTTTTTTCCAAACTTAGATTGGTTTATTTCTCAGCTTTCATCAAAGAGTTAGTTTTTACTGAATTGAAGTTTGTTTGGATTTTTTTTTTGTTTTGTTATTGTCTTTTTTTTTTTTATAAAAGTTTATCTTCGTCTGGTTTCAGTCTAAAAACTTGATGCATCTACTGAGAATCGAACGCGTCACAGTTGTAATAGCTTAGAGACTCGTTATTTTAATGATCATATCTCATCATAGATCATCCCTCGCATGGTTGACTAATGAATCGACTATGAGCTCCGAATGTTCATTTCTTTGGTATAGAGAAAATATCAACGAAATTAAATTAAAATGTTGTAGCAGCTGCGTAGACAATTTTGTCTTTAGAGAATTATCGAATTAGCATCAAAAGATCTGTCAACATTTGCCATAACTACACTATTTCTGAACATAAGACTATTTTCTTTTTGTTGGTCCCAAAATGATACTGTGTTGTATCTGCTGAAGATCATACAAATGAATGTTTCTTCTGAACAATTGATGATATATCTATGAAAACACATTAACTGAAAATTATTTACACTAAAATAGTTATCAATCTTCCGTCGATCATACCACTCAGATGTGAATATAGTAAAAGTCTATTGCACTAACTGCAAATTTGGACGAAAATTTAACACATCAACTCATTTATTGGGTTGAATCAAAAAACATAAGCCCAGTCGTACTAGGGCTATAAAAGACACTGACTACATCTCTGCAGTTGAGTGAATCTCACCCCAACGGGTGTCCCGGATATAAAACTGGATTGCATCTGATGCTGAGGCTCTATGTTACATAGTCAGATACACAGATATGTGAAATAGACATAGAATGTTCATAACTCACATATAGATAACATAGGAGTCCCGAAACATGAAAGACACTTACGACTTCTTAGTTCAGGTACGAAACCTTTTATTACCTTTGAGTTAAAAAGGTTTTTCGACATAAGGAGAGGGGCACAATTTTTCTATGTTGACTTTTCCATCTGCCTCGCACCACGTGCGGCACCCGCCACAAACTACTGGTCCCACGCTTCAGGTGCGTGACGTCATTCACACCTCCTGGTCACTCTTACTATCTGGGGTTTTATTTTGACATCTGTGAATGACGCGTCCTCTCTGCGCGCGCGTGAACACCTGCGCTCATGTTGCACCTAACTAACCCATGCGCTAAGCAAAAGGTTCTCAGCCTAACTAAACCGAAAGGCAAGATATATAAAACGAAATCCCTCGGCCATTATATCACAACTAGTCCAGGAGCTTTGGGGAATGTGGAGTAATCATTCATTCCTATACTCCCAGTTTCAGTCTGACCCGGAGTGCTAGTGGACACATTAATCATTTACTATGCTAGAAAACATTTACTGTGTGCAAGCAAATGAACTGAGGCTACTTTAAGAAATAATTCACTTAAGAATCATACATGATATACGTATAAACAGGATTTGGCATTTACTAACCTACAAGGGTTGATATGCCATTAAACCAAATGACCAAACGAATCATACACAATACAAGTTTGAAAAGTGTAAAACTTAGTTTTTAAAAAGGAAAATTGATGATAAGTCGACGCCCAATATATATATATATATATATATATATATATATATATATATATATATATATGCATGCCTTTTGGTATGCACACGTTGGTTTTCAAAACTTAAAAAATTTGAAGAATGCGTTACACTCAGCTTGGTCTTTTTTTTTTTTGTTAACATAGCTTTTTAAATCGTTACGACTCTCATATTAAATTATGGGCAAAAATGTTGTTATTCGAAATACTTTAATATACGTACATATGTAAGTACACTTTAGGCAAGTAAATATCTATATAAGTATGTAACTTGAAATGCTTAATAATTTCTATGTGATGCTTTAGATAACAGCTTTTTCTCAAAGTTTAAATTACAGGCATAACGATCTTCAAAACCCGAAGGAATTTTTTTTAAAGTACAAGTAGAGTTTAATGTAATTCTTTACAAGTGCTTAATTTTGAAAGTGTCAGCTTAAGTTTAAACGCTAAAAAGGCTTAAGACCTGAATTCCACAATAATCTCACGTTAATTCAAACAGTTCGATGAAGATAAGCATAGAAAGCAAAGAAAAAAATATAATAATTTGATATGGTAAAAGAAATGAGTGAGTGAAAGAGTGAAAAAAGTAGAAAGCTTCTGAGGGAAGAAGTAGAGAACAAGAACGAAACGGTAAAACATATTGAAAGTAAGGGAAGAAAGAGGGAAAGTACAGATATAAGTAAATAGATAGAGAGAGGGGAATAAGAGCACAGATTGAGAGAAGTGAGTGCAAAAGAATGAAATAAAAAAGCAATATGGGAGACCAAGATATTGAGGGAAGTAAAAGAAAGAAAGAAAGAAAGAAAGAAAGAAAGAAGCAACTCGTGTAAATTAGAAAATCTGGAACGAGAAAATTATCTACCAGAATAATTTTTGACAATTTCTAAGTGCCCACTTGTATATTCTGATTTCAATTAAAAAGTAAATATTTTAGCTTTTCAAAATTTATTAAAATATAAGTCAACACGAATGATTTACATTTTTTGTCATTTTCTGGGACACATTTATTATAATATATATATATATATATATATATATATATGTGTGTGTGTGTGTGTGTGTGAGTGTGTTTCTTATAGAATGTTGAAAGTCTTCACAAAAATTCATTTTCACGCCGTTGAACAGTTGACGTACTAGTGCACAATGCACGCAAAAATATGTACGAAATTTTTCAACATTTTTTTGCAATGGAAAGATGTACAAAGATTTCGTATACGTTTTCGCATACATCGTGCGTCGCTATGTTAATTAGCCAACGAAATAAAAAACAAAAAAAAGTTTTTGTCAAGCAGAATTTTCTTCAACAAGGATAATGCTCTCTCTCTCTCTCTATATATATATATATATATAGCCATCCACTGACAGACTGTTTGGTTGTATCACAACTCATCAGTGTGGCTAAACATGAGAGAAGCTTCCAAATGGGATCGATACCCGATTAACGTAAAGTCAGCCGGATATCTTACTCAAGAACCATAGTCATTATCTGTGTTTGTGAAGGAGTTTTTTTTGCGTATGAATTTTTACATATACGTTGTCGGCTACCTGGAGTGATCAATTTTTGAAAAGAGCTATTATGTTTCAGCTTATGTTGTAGCCGGCAAATTCCTTACTAGAATGCAAAGAGCTAATGATAATTATTTGAAAAAGAACAGCTTCAAATAACTATTCTTTATACAAATGATTTATATCTAACTATATAGTTTCAAATAAATTTCATATTCAGTACTGAGAATCGTTGGTGGGCACATAGTAATACGGATTCAGTTTTGCACCTCTTAATTGGATTTCAAGTATTCTTCTTTCTTGTCATTATTTCTAGCTCCATTTTGACTAGAAATGATATAACACTGCGGTACAAAAAAAAAATGTCTCGCGCGCAATTACAAAGCGACTCTGCATTTTCTAAGATACGAAAATTTATTACCACAACTGCTTTTATTGTTGTCGTCTCTAAACGAAAGAGATTGACAAAGATGCCCAACTTCGACTGCCTATGTCTCCGAAATCTGTCTGAACAACTGACCGACTAACTAAATCATCATCTGCCACCCCACTGCATCTTAGGACTCTATATATATATTATTCTCTTAATCAATCAGATAATAACACGTAATCATTTCCAGCCACATCATTCTAATATCAGCTTACACGTCTGCCAAAATTTATTTCAACATTTCTTCCACAGCTGATTTCAAAACAAACCTTTATTAAGATCCGGATAGACATGTGATTGTACCAAAGTTCCACCCGGGCAACCATTCCAACATGAACTTAAACTTACGAACTCAAACTCAAGGTTTTTACAAGCGCACAATTTATCACTAAAATAAAAAAAATTACAAAAATAATCAATTAAAAACCTTAATTATATTACAATGATTGTACTTATTATGGTTCTCTCTGTTTGTCAAATTAATCAATCTGACATAAGGAAATATTTGTTTAAAATGGCTGAGAATGTAAATTGTTTTGACACATTCGACTGGAGACCTTTATATTAAACTGATGTCGGATAAAATAATCCATAAAATGTCATAAAAACAGCTAACCAATTTTTACTACAAAATTCTCTCTTCAAATTTGACTAATACATGAATGCATATAGGTTTCTTTGTTTAATGGCATATCAACCTTTGTAGGTTATTTAATGCCAAAGCCATTCTCCTAGAAGTACAGTAGTGGTACTATTTGACCCATAACTGGGAGGATAAGGGGGTTCATACCTTTCCTTGCCCGAAAGTGAACGTAATAACGCGACTGGGGTACGAACTCGCTTACTACGATTCCGCAGTCCATCGCTTTAACCATTACACCACGAAGACACCCCCATGAATACATATAGTTATTTTGAAAAACTAACTCCCCAAGAAACAAACATTACAAAAAGAACTTATAAGAATGCTAGTAAAATAACCCATGAGCAGTAAATACCATAATACAGTGTAGCTTTATCTAATAACAGTTTTCATGTGCTATAAGAATATCAAAATCAATCGGTGTTATTTATACGCGTTAAATAGTTTAAAATATTAAAAAAAATAATGCATTAGTTGATTTGCTAATGATAATTTTCAAAACAATTAGCTCAATCCTAGACTTACAATTGTTTTTTCAACAACACCCAACAAAGCAACAGCTATACGGCCACTTACCTCCCATCTAAAGAACCATCGAAGTGAAACAAAAATATGCGTCCTTCAATGGACTTCGGCACATAGACGTGCAAAGTGCTGGTCGACCTACAAAAGCTTATGTACCTCAGCTCTGTGCGGACACTGGATGTAAGTTGGAGACCTGTCGAGATCGATTGATGATAAGGACGGATGGTAAGAGACAGACAGACAGACAGACAGACAGGGAAATCCACGCTGTTAGCGTGACTTGATAATAATGATGATGATGATGTCTTAATTTACCTTCTAACTGGAGATCGGATATTAAGTTTCTCAGACAAAAGATTATAGCAAATCAACAAGACTAAAAAAATCCTCCGATTTTTTATGTTGAAGATAACCGTTTGTTTCTTAAATACTTGTTCAAATAACATTTTTTCTATGTAACAACAAAGTTCTTTTATTTAAAAAAAAAAGATATTTTACAAGTACTCGTATAATGAATTATTTCTAAGACCAATTTTTAAATTAAAAATGAATATATACTGAAAAATTTATTTTGAAGGTTATTAAATCCAAAAGTAAAGACGCATTAATTAACTTTTATGATAAAAGATTAATATATGATAAAAGAATTTTGTGACTATAACTTAGTTACTCAAAACACAAAGACGTTCATTAATCGATTATATACAATAGTGATAATAATCTGCAAATGTATTATATCGTATATTATCTCTTCTTCTATCAGGTTTCATAGATCTTTACCAAATTTCTTTGCTTAATTTCCACTTCACCCCGTAATGTCTGCAAACCAGTTCATATTTTGTCATCGTTATAAATAAATGAAGAAAATTATCAAGAAAATATTCTTTTGAATTCATTCATCAATAAAATAGAACACATGTGAACATTCAAAGCAAAATACATTTCCGAATTTTTACACAGTAGGCTTCGGCCGGTCTAACTATCCTTGAAAGATTTATTGTGTTACAGGACATGTGCTTATTCTTAATTTTCGATTTTGAGGCAAATATATGGTTTGTAAATTTTGTTTCTATAATTTTTTGTCGTTAAAAAGTTACGATATTTTTAAGTTGAGAGTTTTATCAAAAAATAAATTGTAAAATTTGTGGGCGCAAATTTATCATCAAAATTGTAGTGGGATCTTTGATTTAAGACAAAATACCTCAATGGTTTCAAAACATTTTCTTATTTTTTTAGATTGAAAGATTTACTAATGTTTTTATGATTATTTCTGTAAAACTTTACTTTTTATAATTCTACTTAAAGATATCATCCATCAAATGGTTTATTTTTGGTGTAAAAAGCACCGAAGTATTTTCTATATATAAGAAAATATCATGAAATCGCTGGTAAATGAAAAACAACTCATAAGCATAAATTCTGAAACAAGTGCCTACATACTACCTCTTTAAATTGATTTTTTCAGTTCTACCTCGTCTATTTGGAAAATATCCATAATCCAAATTTTCTTTTAAATTGTCAACATTTTGACACGAAAGTTGATTTCTAGCATGAATATCAGGTAAATAAGAGGAATAATTCTATTGCAAAAAACATAAATCCAAGTCTGACTATCTGTATTTCATTTCATTTAGCTTAATACTGCCATAAGCTAAAGAATCATCCCAATTCAAGTTATAGGTGTATTTTTAAATTATTTTTTGCGCTTTTAAATGTGTGTCAAAAGACTCATAGATATTGAGTTCTTTTCAACATAGGACTATTTAGTGGTCATAAAGGATTTCCTAGTGGAATTCGGGCCCATAAACACGAGCCTATTTTATGGATTATACTATTTGACAAATCTGCAAGGTTTAATAAAAAACGAAACGGCCAATGTAGCCCTCTGTGTTTTATGGTCAAACTTCTCCAACACTGGAAGAATTTTATTTTAAAAATGATGCTTCATTTTACATAAATACGATTGAAAACTGAAAACACGTGATTATTTCACCATAAAGTCAGACATTTCAGTAAAGTAGCTATACCGTATAATTTACACTTTTTTGTTGATCTAGGTTACAAAAAATCAATTTTTATGAATGAATGAATAAAATTCAGAGAATATTTTTTTGGATGATTTTATTATTAAAATAATTGATTTCAAGATAAAAATTAGGAAGAAACAAAATCTCGTGGAGGATCAGATGTGATTCACTGGTTGTTACCTGCTGAACACAATATCAAATGAATTCGTCTTCGTTCATCTCTTGAATCATGACGTCAAGGGAAACCCTGTAAAATAAAGAGAAGGGAAAATACAATCCAAGAACGAAAATATATTATCCAGAATCCTAATAATCCATTTATTTAAGCTAGTGGTTAGATAATACCACTACTGTTCACTTACATTCCATTATTTACTTCCAGTAACCGGCTCATTGGCCCAGTGGGTTGTGTGTTCGCCAATGGTACGGGAGACCTGGGTTCAATCTCAGGTCGAATCATACCAAAGACTTAAAAAATGGTACTTGATACCTACTTGCTTAACACTCAGCAATATATGGTACGTATCGAGGGTAAAGTGGAGCAATCCAGAGAATGGAGTAGTGCCCTCCCCCTATACCTCGATGTAGTAGCTATTGAAAAGGGAGCCTTTGGGTTACCCTCGACTACAGTCACCAACTTTACTTACTTTATTTACTTCCAAACAAATAGTTTGTAGGAAATATTATTCTTAAACTAACCAGAGTTCATTTGTTTGCTCACAGTCAAACTGTTTCAAATATTGCAATTTAATACTAAAAATTTTATTTGCACACATTTAAATGGTTTCAAATATTGCTATTGAAGTTTAGTGATTCTCTTCAATATTATTCATTCGTTTGCACACAGGTTTAGTACTGTAAAGAAATAAACAATTTCATTTGACCCATAAATGGGACCCTAACAGGTACTATCCCTCAGGGTCAGGGTAGACTAGGGAATAATGGCAATAAAGAAGTACACTGAGTTCTTCATGGCTCCTTGAATGGAACTTCACCATCAGGTAGTTTATTATCATATCCAGGACAATATGGAGAGATCTTACACTTCTGCAGAGATGCAGTCGGCGTATTGTTTAGTTCCATCTGATTGAAGTGTAATACCATTCAGTTCTTAAACAAAAACTACAATCTCATAATAGACTGTTGTTACAGTGGGAATCCAACGAGTTTACGGGTTGTCTAGCAATAATTTAATATTTAAACCCCAGATTAAATGTTAGCAATGTAGGTTACATTAATTTTGTGATATTTAAAATAGAGTCCATTTATTTGTTAAATAAATGATTAATAAACGAAAACATTAATTGAAAAAAATCCTTTCATTACTTCTGTGACAGCTCGTACATTATCTCTCTCTCTCTTGCTCTCTCTCTCTCTCTCTCTCTCTATCTATCTATCTATCTATCTATCTATTCAACAAAAAATCTGAAGTTAGGTACATCTAACTTTTTATCCATTTAGATAAACTGTCCAAACGTTTTGTTTGTCAAAAAATGTCAAGTTTTCTTTTACTTGATCATTCTTACATATTTGTTGTTTATGTCAAACACCCGAATAGGCACATAGATAGATAGATAGATAGATAGATAGATAGATATTTAAAACAGTTTGCACCATATTTTTGCGTTAATTCTTGCCGCAATGCACGCGCAAGTGCACACAAACAAACATGTAGACACACACACAAACACACACACACATACACACACACACACATATATATATATATTTATATATATATATTTATATATATATATATATATATATGTGTAGGTGTGTGCACGTACATTGGTAAGTGCATGTCTTCTTACGTCTATGTAAATCACCGAATTAAAAAAAAAAATATATATATGCACATTTGTGTATGCATAAACACACACACACACATACACACACACACACACACACACACACACACAAATGTAAATGCATGTATCTTGAATATAAAATAAACTAAAAAAGCAGGATTAAAATCATGACTCAGAGTTTCACGTTGGCGATCCCGTAAATAGATACTTTCGTGTGTCGATTTCTGAAAATATTTTGCAAATTAAAAAACTCTTTTAGCATTAAAATTTAATCAACATGTCTATATATATATATATATATATATATATATATATATATATATGTGTGTGTGTGTGTGTGTGTGTGTGTGTGTGCATGCGCGCTTATCTCTAATATGGTCTTAGTATCATCACACACACACACACTCACACACACACACATTCACACACACGTATATATATATATATATATATATATATATATATATATATATATATATAGCTCTATTTTGTATGTAAGCATCTTTTTCTTTATTAGATATCTGTTAGCTCAAAAGGAGATGCCTTAATAAACTAAATATACTATGTATATAGACGTTCACCAAGTAGAACAAAAGACAGAAATCTGAACAAAATACACGGAGAATAGCTGTCGATTGCACAATGGGAAAAGCATATTCGTGCTTTTTAAGAAGCCATTTCTCGCTGGTGAAAACTGACATCTGCTTTTGTTTGAACGTTGGTATCGTTTAACCAATCGGGAAAGCGTGTAGCCAAGGCATATTCTTTTAGTTTGAGAAGTAACAAAGAATAAATAAATTAGATAATAACAAAGAAATGTGAATAAGTGAATAAATAATGAATAAATAGAAAGAGAGAGAGAGAGAGAGAGAGAGAGAGAGAAGAGAGAAAATATAAGATCAAGTTGGAAATAATTGACGAGTCAGTTGCCATAGCAAATAAGAGCGCCTCGGGTGGTGTAATGATTTGCAAACTAGATTAGCGAACCTTTACAAGTGAGTTCGAGTCTTATTGGGTGCCCCATTTATGCAGTCTCGTACCACATCAAAAGCCTGCATGTTTATATCCCCATTCATTGACCTTCATTAACGAATATTCTAGGATTTATATTCTCTGTATAATTATAAAAAAGTGACGTTAGTCGAGGGTGACGCGAAGGTTTCCTTTACACCGGGGTGTAGGGGAGGGTACTACTCCATTCCCTGGATTACTCCACTTCACCCTTACAATATACTGCTGAGTGTTAAGCAAGGTGGCATCAAGTACCATGTTTTGAATCTTTGGTATGACTCAACCAAGGATTGAACGCCGGTCTCACGGACCATGGGCTAACTCTCTACTCATTTGGCCAGTGGTCCAGATACTGAAGTTACCTTATTTTTCCCTTAAAGATAAGCTAGAATCCGGCTCTTGAAAACATTGTTGGTTGATTGGTTATTTGTTTGTTTGGTTGGTATTTTATGGTATATCAACTCTTGTGGGTTATTCACTGCTAAATCTTGTTTTTACATATTCGATTTGCAAGCGAATAGTTTGCAGGTAACTTCATTTTTATAAACGATTTGTTAGTGCTTATTTGTTTGCTCACTATTTAGCTGTTTCAAGTATTCCTATCTATTTTTATCAAAATGTTTCTCACATTAATTACTTTATTCAATATGAATCATTTGCTTGTACACTGTAAAATGGTTTCAAGTATTCTGAATATTAATTATTCTTCAATATGAAACATTTGTTTGCTCATACTTAAATAGTTTCATACATTTCTAACATAAATTATTCTATTCAATATGAATAACTTGTTTGCCCATTTATTTGTTAAATGGTTTCAAGTATCCCAAACACTAATTATTCAAACTAAAATCAATCGCTTGTTTGCACCCAGTTAAATAATTCCAAGACTTGCTATTTAAATGTAGCAAATTTCATCAAGTATTCCAATCTAACATGAATAATTTTCAGAGAGCTCAATGGTTTCAAATAATAATAATGATATTGATAATAATACACGACTTGGTGGTAAGGTGATCCACTGGGAGTTGTGCAGGAAATATAAATTTGACCATACGAACGAATGGTAATATGCACAACCCAGCATCTGTCCAAGAAAATAACACATAAACTCCTATGGGACGGATCACCAAATCTCGGCCAGAAGATATATAATAATCAACAAAAAAAGAGAACTTGCAATATTGTGGACTTAGCTATCCCAGCTGACCACTGAATAAGACTGAAAGAATTTGAAAAGAAGGATAAGTACCTGGACCTTGCTAGGGAATTGAAAAAACTATGGAACATGAAGGTGACAATTATACCAATTGTGATTGGTGCTTTTTGTACAGTAACTAAAGTATTATTAAAGGGACTGGAGGACTTGGAGGTTGGAGGACGAGTGGAGACCATCCAAACAACTACATCATTGATAACAGCCAGAATACCGAGAAGAATCCTGGAGAATTAGGGAACTTGCTGTCACTCAAACTCCAGTAAAAAACCATCAGCTAAAACTGATGTGAAAAACTCTCAATAAGTTAATAATGATAACGCTTCGCAAATGAATAGTTCTATTTGACCTATTATCAGGTTCAATCAATCCGAGTGAGAGAGGACCAAGGAGTAAGGATAATGAAAGAGTATTCTGCATTCCCCAGAGGTGCCTCAACACCCGATGCAGTTTAGTGTCATTCTCAGACCTCGCTTTCGGGAAGGTTTTTTTTTAACCCTCTGCAGAGGTGGAGTCGATGGGTTAACCTCAACCGACGGGGCGTCAAAATGCATACGTGCTATATTCAATAACTTTTATTAAATTTTCATTTATTTTATATATTTTAAAATCTTATTCAGTAAATTATTTCAACGATACTAAAAAAAACTATTAAAAAGAACGCACACACAAACACACACACACATCCACACAAACGTGTGTACATAAATGTGTGTGTGTGTGTGTGTGTGTGTGTGTGTGTGTGTGTGTGTGTGTGCACATACAAACATCTATGAACATGATAGATACAGAAATAAGACATGAGAGATAAAGTGACACATCAAGTGAATTTTGGGAAGTTCTTTTTTGCTGATACTTGGTTAATATATTGAGTTTGTTCCGCACTATATACCCTACTTCTGTGACTTTATATTTGTATATCTTTTAGTCTGTATGTATATATTCACATAGAAATATATACATATATATATACACCCAATACGATAGATAGATAGATACATACATACATACATACATACATACATACATATAAATAGGCAGACAAACAGCGGAAAAAAAAGAAGAAGCACATGTGCCTCAGTCGTTATTGCTGGAAGGAAATGGACATCTCGAGCAAAGTTCAAATTCTGGATGAGCTAATTTTCGTTTCTCTTCACGCTAATGCCCTTGTGAAAGACATGAACCCTTCTCTTTTTACCCCGGTAATGAATAAATAGAAGAGAAAACTAGACATTTATTTATCTATGGGTAATACTGCAAAAGTATATATATATATATATATATATATATGTGTGTGTGTGTGTGTGTGTGTGTGTGTGTGTGTGTGTGTGTGTGTGTGTGTGTGTATGTGTGTGTGTGTGTGTATGAGAGAGAGATGAGGAGATGAAGGGAGAGAAAGAGAATGTTTTCACTAACTATGTGAATTTCTGCTTTATTTACTTTACTTGTGTTTATGGGAAGAGAATTTATTCCCTTTGGAATCAAAGCGAGCGCAATTTCACTTCGTGTATGACACAAGCAATTTAGTCTATGAAGCATTTAAAAGGAAGAAATAAATATTTTCTTTATTACGAGTTAAAAGGCAGACATCCCTCAGCACTTCAGACATTGGTGGTACCGTTCATATTTTATTAACCACAAAACTCTCATGATCTTCAGCTTGTCACAGAGAAGATCTTTTTTATTGACGCGAAATGTTCACTCAATACGTGTTGTTATCATCGGGCGTGTCCTTTTATCGCTTAATTTGTGAATTCTTATTTGTTTCTTATTTTGTTATGGGTCGACATATTTTTTAACGTAGTCGTTAGCATGTTTTGCACAACAGATTTGTATCTCTTGCGATCATGTGCCTCTTATC
This sequence comes from Sepioteuthis lessoniana, assembly GCA_963585895.1. Classification (NCBI taxonomy): domain Eukaryota; kingdom Metazoa; phylum Mollusca; class Cephalopoda; order Myopsida; family Loliginidae; genus Sepioteuthis; species Sepioteuthis lessoniana. The sequence continues at coordinate 60,143 of CAUZXS010005206.1, read as the reverse complement.
TGAAAACTTGATATTCGTAAACTGCACTTTCGGTAGAATTTAGAATAAACCGACTGTCCTCAGGAGAAAGGCATACAATCAATCTATCAATAATACTAGTTGCTGATTGATTAAAATATTTTAGCACTTTAACAGACTGACTGTTAAACTAGAAATGATTTTAATTAACTTATAGAATGTGTCTTCGGCATGATAAACTTGATATTCGTAAACTGTACTTTCGGTAGAATTTAGAATATACCGATTGACCTCAGGAGAAGGGCATACAATCAATCTATCAATAATACTAGTTTCTGATAATGTGACTGTTAAACTAGAAATGATTTTAATTCACTAAAAGAATGTGTCTTCGCCATGATAAACAAATGAATATTAACAATATCAGTTGACTGACAGTAATCAAGGGAACCCGAAGGTTCCCTTTCAATAACAACTATACCGAGAGGTGGTGCAGGGTGCTACTCCTTTCGCTGGATTGTTCCACTTACCCTTGGTCCGTATCTTATAATGCTGAGTGTTAAGCAAGAAGACATCAAGTACCATTTTTTGAGTCTTTGACATGACTCGACTTGGGATTGAACCCCGATATCCAAGGATATTGACGAAAACTCTAACCATTATGCCAATAGGCCGACAAAATTTAATGCAATTAGTCTTATTTTTCATCATAGTCCTCCTTGTGATTTATGCACATCTTCAATTGGTGTTGCAGAGCTTGGTCGAAAAAGTCTTCAACAGCAAACATTCATCAAAATATGAACATTTAATCCTATGAACTTTTCAGTTGGTTGGTTGGGTTTTATGGCATATCAACTTTTGTAGATTATTTAACGACAAATCCATTTTTATGTAAATAATCAGTTCTATTTCAAACAAATCAGTTTAGCATGAATACACAGTTTAATTGTCAAAAACGTTTCTATTTCAAACTATTCAGTTAAGTGTAATTATAGTTTCAATGTCAAAAACAGTTCAATTTCAAACAATTCAGTTTAGCATAAGCAAACGGTTTAAATGTAAGTACAGTTCAATTGTGAAAAACATTTCCATTTCTAGCTATTCAATTTCGGCAAGGAATTCTCATTGAGCTCATTCAGTTTACTATAAGTACAGATTATGTTTACACAGTTAAATGTCAAAACGGTTTTATGTTAAACAAGTCAGTTCAATGTCAAAAAACTGTTCTATTTCAAATAATTCAGTTTAGCGTAAGTACACAGTTTAAACGTTAGTACTGTTTAATTGTCAAAAACATTTCTATTTCAAGCTATTCAGTTTAATCAAACAATTCAGTTTAGCATAAGTATGCAGTTAGTTCTATTTAACCCATAGAAAGGCCATATCAGGTGCTACCACACTGGGCCAGAGTGGACCTGGGAGCAATGGCAATGAAGGGGTGCTCCGTATTCCCCAAAGCCCCAGCATTACTGAGACCTCGGAAATTTTAGAAATTAGACTGAATGGCTTGAAACTATACATTGCCCAGTCGGATGGAGCTCTAGAATACAACGACTGCTTTACTGCAGAGGTGTAAGACCCCCAAATGAGTGTCCTGATATATGGCAGTAAACAATCTGACGGTGAGGTTCCATTAATGCTGAAGCTTTGGGGAATGCGGAGTACCTCTTCACTGCCATGGCTCCCAGGTCAACTCTGGCTCAGAGTAGTAGTACTTGAAAGGGTCCAATCTATGGGTTAAATAAAACTAAACTGTGTACTTATGCTAAACTAAATTGTTTGAAATAGAACTGTTTTTGACAATGAACCTGTCTACTTATGCTAAATTTGATTGTTTGAAATAGAATTTTTTTTTATATTCATCTGTATGTAAAGAAAACACTATATTTATACGGAACTGAATTGTTTGAAACTTTTATCAAAATGACTTCATTCAGTTGAAAGCTCGTAAAACAAAACAATCAAACCAAACCAAAGCATCGAAACTATACAACTGTGAAGACGCAAATCATTATTATAGCTTGTTTTTTCTTATTTGTTTTAGTTTGGTTTTATGGCATATCAACCATTATAGGTTATTTAATTCCAAATCCTTTTCATACATGTATATTAGACATATGATTTCTAAAATCATTGTGTAGATAACATTTTTAACAAGTCTTAGCTCGTTCTTTTTTTCACGGTTAATTGTTTCACTTATTTCGATCTAATACGAATAATTATATTCCCTATCAATCATTTGTTTGCACACAGTTTAATGCTTTTTAAGTATTGCTATGTATCAAGAAAAATTCCATTAAATATCAGTCATTTGTTCACACACAGTTAAATGATCAAACTGTTCTTTTTCAAACAATTCAGTTCAGCATTTTAACAAACTTAAATAATTCCAATTATTGCTATATATCCCTAACAATCGAATTAAAACACCATTCATTTGTTCACACATAGTTAAATGATCAAACAGTTCTTTTTCAAACAATTCAGTTTAGCATGCTAACAAAGTTAAATAGTTCCATTTATTGCTATGTATCACTAACAATTGAATTAAAACATCAGTCATTTGTTCCCATACTGTTAAATGATCAAACAGTTCTATTTCAAAAAATTCATTTTAGCATAAGTTCTCGGTTTTTTCTTTGCACACAGTTAAATAGGAAAACAGTTCTATTTCAAACAATTTAG
>CAUZXS010005206.1:0-52500 GCA_963585895.1 Sepioteuthis lessoniana | reverse complement strand
AAGGTAGATACTTTACAATAAATTGTTCAGCGAGTAAATTTGCTTTTAGTTTATTTATTTGTCTTCTACGCGTGTTTTTGATGTTTAAAGTCGTCTTTAAGAAGTTACATATAAACACACACGCGCACACACACACACACACACACACACACACACACACACATATATATATATATATATATATATATATATATATATATATATATATATATATATATATAAGCTCAATTAACAAGAACATTACGAAGAGTGAGGGAATAATATAAAATAATTAAAAAATTGGAGGGACCCTTTCGCCCGGGTCGTCCCTCTAATTTGTTTTAAATAAATAACTATGATTCCCTTACTCTTCGAAAGATAAATGTTCCTATACCGAAAATCTATTTAAATTTTAAAAAATACATATATATATATATATATATATATATATATATATATATACGTGTTTTTATGACTTACATATATGTATGTGTATATATAGAGAGAGAAAGAGAGTAAGAGAGAGAGAAAGAGAGAGAGAGAGGGAGATATAAACAAACATCGACGCTAACACAATGACACGGACGCACAAACACAGGCACACAGATTGTTGTATTTAGTATTACTTCTAATGGTCATATTATCAAACAAAGGCACGTTTTCTTTCAAATTATCTCCTTCTTTTCATCTAAATTAGTTCTAAATAGTTACTATATTCCTTATTTAGATTAGCTTTTATTCATTTTTAATTAGTTATAATTACTTTTAATTGTTTTGATTGGATTTCTAAACTAAATTTTATTGCAAACCACAACAAATATATTATTTCATTTAATACAAAGATAAAAATTGATTTTTTTGAAAATGGAGAATTTCTAATGAATTTTTTAACTACACTCAGACTTTTTTGAGAATTTTTCGAAAACTTTTAATGATCATAGACTTATTTTTTAAAATATATTTTTTTTAAATTAAAGCAAAAACGTTTTCCTTTAAAAAAAAATCTAACACTAATTACGTCACCACATTTTGAAAGAAAATGCTATTACCAATAATAGAACTCAACGAATTTTCTCTTCTTTCGATTTGAAAATGAATCTCGAAAGACAGATCGCCACATTCCAGCATCGCCCTGAGGATGGTCTACCAAAAAACAACCTCTTAACAAGGTGACATATCATATATTGATAAATATACCCTCTGAAAATGTTTTTAATACTTTCATATTTACTCTCTCTCTCTCTCTCTCTCTCTCTCTCTCTCTCTCTCTCTCTCTCTCACACACACACACACACACACACACACATTCACACACACACATCTATATATTAATGTGCTTTTTATTATATATATATATATATATATATATATATATGTATATATATATATATATATATATATATATATATATATATATATATATATATAATAAGCACATTAAGCATAGGTATACCACATTTTGGGGCTTGTGATTCGTTATATATATATACATGCACAAGCACACAATGAGAGAAAGAGAGATGCGTGGATATAATTTAATATTTACCTTTCAAATGATAAAAAAAAATTTTGCCTAAATTAGATGGTAACCTTGGAGTCAGGATTTGTTCCAAGGAAATAGCATCATTACCATTAACACAGCGTTTTCTTTCTCACCCCGCCTCTCTCTCTTTCTCTCTCTCCCTCTCTCTCTCTCTCTCTCTCTCTCTCTCTCTATATATATATATATATATATATATATATATATATATATATATATATATGTATATATATATATATATATATATATATATCAAGCAAACATTAAAAGAAAACTACCATGTTGGTGGAGCTTAGAATTCGCTAATTGTATCCCTCTTAGAGAGATCAAGAACCCTCCCTTCTAAAAAGAAGTGGGGGGTCCTAAGTATGACATTAAGATACATCTGATGATGAGGCTGGAGAGTGTGAAGTAACCTATCACTGCCATTACTCCCAGATCGACCTTGACCTGGAGTGATAGTATCTGTTAAGGTCCCATGTATGCTTCATATAGATTTGTTTAATATTATTCAAATTCAATTAGACTGTGTAAAAAAAAAAAAACTCTTAAGAAACAACTGCTCAAAACTGTAATACAATGAACGTACAATGAACGCAGTTCCTTTGTCTCTATGCATAAAATAATCCTTTACGGGTTTATATGCCACGAGAATCAGTCATTCAGTCAATGAAAAGGTAAAAAGAAACTTTACTACGTACTGATATATCACAGTTTATGATTTTTTTTTACAAACAATCCAGTAAAAGTTTCTTCTTATGAATAGAATTATTTCTGGATTAATTTGAAATTGGTACACTTGTAAATTTTGACGAATCTGTTTTTAACTTCTTTTTTTTTTTTTTTTAATATTATCGTGATTTTCAGGGTATCTGTGGTCCGTGGGGGGGGCTACAAAATCCAGCTCGGTTAAGAATAAGTACCTACATTAACAGGAGCAACTAATGCACTTAAATGAAATAAATAGATAATTAAACACTTTTTTTAAATTTGCAAATAATATATCAGCTGCCTTCGTTTAGTTACGTATAGATTCAAAATATAATGGTATTTCAATGTACTCACATTTTATCAAAATATCAAACGATTCAAATAAATTAACATTCGGAAATTATATGTTATCATATAGAATCATTATAATCATTTTAACACATTAATTAAAAATTATTCAATTTGATTAAAAATAAAATTAACGTAAGAATTACTATTACCTTAAAAAGATTTTTTAAATGATTAATATTACTAGTAATAATAATAGGAATTAGTTGAACATTATTTTACAATCAAACTCTATTCTATCAATGTAATATTAAAGTTTTGTTGACTTTTTGTATTAGTGTTTTCTTACAACTAGTCGATGTTTGGATTGCATTGTAATTTAACCACTTAATCACTCTATGATATTCGAAATTATCTTACAATATTTACAATTGAATGTATATTCACGGTATGATACTGGACTAGGTTTAATTTTCTTGTTTTGTTTTATCGTTCTGATCTTTCATGTGCAGTAATCAATCTTTTCAATATTTTTTTTTCAATTTCTTCTTTCTTCGTTTACGTTAAATGCAAAATAACTAAGTAATGTTTTTTTATGTTGAATAAATTTATCGGAACATTCTATACAGATGAACCTTTTACGTGTATGTATAGTCTTTGTAAATGACCGAGTGTATCTGAGTTGTTATCAAAAAAATTGACTGGATTTGAATAGCACAGTCTTCTCTGAATATAATGCAGACACTGTTACTCTATGTAAATCAGTGCATACCGTATTTGATGGCGTATTAGACGCGTAGGATAAAAAGAGCACCTCAATCCGGGAAGGCATTTAAAAAACATAAATAAACGGGTAAAAACTACAGATTCCAGGTGAAGGGTTTTCTCCTGAATCATAGCCGTCCTCACAATCAGGTCATTAAAGTATTCAGATCCTCATTAAATCCTAAAATTTTGCATTTAAAAAACCTTAATAGGTTTACGTCTGTACATGGTTAAGCAACGTCTTTCAATTTTCTTGTCGGCTGGTGTTATTTTATACGAATTACTGGTAAGTACCTCTGTTATATATTGTTATCTTAGAAAGCAGTTAAGGTTTTTTTTATGTAGAAGTAATCGTCCCCTTGTTTACATTCTATGGAGATGTTTGCGGTGTGATTTAAGGGCCTCTGCGTCACTAGAACTCCTCTAACTAGAAACACGAATCTGACGCTTAAACTTCTAAGACACAGGATGATTTTCCGGGATATTTTTAGGGGGAAAATGCGTCTTCTACGCAGTCAAATACGGTACTCACTCAAACAGATCATTAAAAGAAAAAGAGGTTAAAATTAGATATTGAGTGTTTACTTTTATTTATATATACAAGTTTCCTTTTGGATAATATCGTCTCTATAGATTCTTCAAAAAACAATAAAATTGTGTATAATATATTGTTTATTCTTAACAGTAAATGTACGTGGGCATTATTTGAATGTTCAATTTGTCATTGGTACAAGGCTATGTCAAGCTTAAGATTGTTAACAAGTTTATAGAAACTTTATAAAAAAGTAAATTCTTACTCAGGATTCAAGATAATTTTGTGTCTTGGGTTATGACACGTAACAGCATCTGATAATGAGGCTCCAGTCTTGTAGCTTTGAGGAGTGGAGAGTACTTCTTCCTAGTTATTACTCACAGGTTCACTCTGATCTGGAGTGGTAGTATCTGTTAAGGTCCCATCTGTTGATCAAATAGAGTTATTCAATCATTTATGATACTTGAAAGCGTTTCACTGTGTGCAAAAAAATGATTAATATTGAATAGAATTATTACGGTTGGTTAACCACACATGAAATCATTTAACTGTGTGCAAATAATAAATTGAAAAATTTGAAAACTTTTAACTGTGAGGAAATAATAAATGCTAATACTTGAAAACATTTCACTATATGCAAACGAATGATTGGTATTAAATAGAATTATTACTTATCAAAACATCTAACTGGGTGCAAACAAATGGGCTATGGCTCGTTTAGAAATAATGTTATATATAAACTAATCAGTTACAATTCCTCTCTCTATCACTCTCTTTTTCTTTCTGTGTGTGTGTGTGTGTGTTTATATATATATATATATATATATATATATATATGTAATATGTATATATATATATATGTATATATATATATATAATATGTATATATATATAATATGTATATATATATATATGTATAGATATATAGATATAATATGTATATATATATATGTATATATACATATATATGTATATATATATATAATTTGGATATATATATAATATGTATATATATATAATGTGTATATATATATATAATATGTATGTATTTATATATATATAAATGATATATATAATATATATATATAATACGTATATATATATATATATATATATATAGATAGATAGATAGATAGATAGATAGATAGATAATACATACATACATATATGTGTGTGTGTGTGTGTGTGTGTGTGTGTGTGTGTGTGTGTGTGTGTGTGTGTGTGTGTGTGTGTGTGTGTGTGTGTGTGCAGGATCTCGGTTTAGATAACCTACAAAGTTGGATAAGTGACAAGAAATAATCAGCCAACCAAATATTAGAATTAAAAGTATTAAAATAAATCGAGGATTAATAAACACGTCTACAGATAAATTTTACGGGAAGTTATCATTTCAATGTCCTTTTTCTTTATTTATTCAAAGTAGTCTTCTTTATAGGAGTAGGTCCTTACAAGAATCTTAACTAGAGCAGAAATCATTGAAAAATAAATTTCAAGAATCTAATCTCAGGGAATATAATGACGGAAATTTATTTGCAAAAAAGAGGATAAACTTACATTTAATGTGGTAATAGAGTTTGCAACTTCAAAATTAAAAATAAAATCTATATAAATTACAATTATTTGCAGTGTCGAAGAAATGATGAATCTATTTATTTTCTAACATAGACATAGTTTAACTTACCACCACCCACCCACTCTCTCTCTCTCTCTCTCTCTCTCTCTCTCTCTCGCTCGCTCTCTCTCTCTCTCTCTCTCTCTCACTCTCTCTCTATTTGTGTGTGTGTGTGTGTTGTTTTAGAAACGAAGTCAAGTTAATTTTTTTAACGAGATTTAGATTTGTACGCTAATAACCAGATATAATAATTTGGAATTAGAAAAAGTAAATAAAAATGCCAGTTGAAACTGTTATTTTTGTAAAATAGAAAAAAAAAAAAAAAGAACAAAAAAGAAAACTTGTTGCTTCATAAATCTATCTCGATGTTAAAGTATTAACATGAGGGACTCACGAGAAAAAAATGGTCTTCATCAATTAATCTGAAACCCAAATATAGAATACGGCAGACATGTACGACTGTTGTAAGTTCGATCCTAGCTGATAGTTCCTCACATTCCTGTTTATTTTATCCCATCCAATATACAAACACACGCACACACACACACACACATATATATATATATATATATATATATATATATATATATTTATATATATATATATGTGTGTGTGTGTGTGTGTGAGTGTGTGTTGAATTATTATAATTAAAATTTAACGCTCAATGCGTTTTTGCTTATTAAAATAGAGAATTCTACCCACAGAAACGCTGAACAATATTGGAATATTTTAAATTATTGGATAAGATAAAAACAGGGTAAAAACTCAAGACTCGGCATTTCACGTTGGTGATCCTCCGCAGAGCCAGAATCGATACTGCCTCACTTGAAGGTCTGCAAAATATAACTCAAAGTCGTATGTTGTATCCTGTAACTATTCTAATATAGTTGAAAATATTGTGTATATATATATATATATATATATATATATATATATATATATATATGTATATTTAGGCAGCATTTCTTCGTTAATGCAAATTTCATTAAACATAACGGCAAAGACGTCCTTACACAGTAGTAATTTGTCAAAACAAAAGTTACATCACTTTTGTAATAGATTCTCCCCTGATGATGGCCCAAAGTCGGGCAGAAAGTACTAGGGATACATACAACTATGGACAATACCTAAATCAATTCCCTCCGAATACGATAAAAGTAATACGGGAATTCGAACGGATCCAGAAGAAAATATGTAGGCATAAAATGTCTATTATGTTTAATGAAATTTGCATATACATATATATGTATAGGTATATATATATATATATATATATATATATGTGTGTGTGTGTGTGAATGTGTGTGTGTGATAAAAGAATAAAGAAACATTTTGTCTATATAATTTTATTAAGATCCTTCCAAGTTTCCTACGTTTCTTGGTTTCAGCCTGGAATCAGTGAATGAATTTACCAAAATTGTCCCGAGGACTTTCGGACATTTCATAGGCCATCATCAGGGGTTGCTTCCAAGTTTAAAGAGTTTTTTTTTTTAATATTCCATATTTCTTGATAATATTCTATTTCCGTTGATTTCCTGTTTGTTTTTAATTCATCAGCATCTCAGTTTTATCCAACTCTGCGTTTATGTAATTTGGTGATTTTATAAAAAAACCTAAAAGATATGTTTCAAAAGACTCTTTAAAAACACTCTTTATACATACAAGCAACCACTGATGATGGCTTATGAAAGGACCGAAAGTCCTCGGGACAATTTTGATAACTTCAGCAACCAATTCCAACCTGAAACCATGAACCTTGCCAGGAAACTTGAAAGGATCTTAATAAAATTATATAGATAAAATGTGTTTTTATTATTTAATCAAACATGCTTAAATGAAAGACAGCTGCCCAATCACACACACACACACACACACACACATACATATATATATATATTCGTGTGTGCATGTGTGTGTTTTAGAGAGAGAGACAGACAGACAGACAGACTGACAGACAGAGAATATATTCATACATGCGAGCACGTGTCTCCTTATGTATATCGATATGAACAGAACACCCAGTAAACAGAAATTATTTTCACCCAGAAAGAACACTGTTTACAGATAATTTTAATTATTTTTTTAAAGCTTTGAGAAAGCACCACAATGCATGAATACAGACTAGAAAATTAATGACAATAACAAACTGACATAGTGAATTCAAACAACTCAGATGAAAATTGCTACTACTTATTTTAATAAACTTTTCTAAAATTTTTCAAAAACTCCTTAATGACCAAAACTTCGACACCTGTCCAACGAAATAAGAGATAACAGTGAACAATTCCATAAAAAAAAACAACAGGAACTTTATCTTCTTTCATTTTACCTCGAAATATACATCATATAAGTAAACTGTCCTTCACCTAATAAGTTTTTATTTAAGCTAATAGACAGACCAAACGAGAAGAGAATAACATTGAGTCAATAATTATGAATTAGGCTTAATTTGAGTAATGACATTAAAACCATAGTTAAAGTTCATTTTTATAGCGAGCTTAATGTCTGTTTCATTGGTCTAGTGGGTAGAGTGTTCGCCTTATGGTCTGAGAGGCCTGGGTTCAGTCCCAGGTCGAGTCATACCAAAGACTTTAAAAATGGTACCTGATACCTCCTTGCTTAACACTCAGCAATATAAGGTACGAATCAAGGGTAAAGTAGAGCAATTCTCTACACCTCAGTGTAGTAGCTGATGAAAAGGAAGCCTTCTGGTTGCCCTTGACTACGGTCGCCAACTTTACTTTTTACTTACTAATATAAGTTCAATTTCACTACTTTACTAATGTCTGTCAAACACTCTGGAGACTATCCTGTTTGTTTAAATAATCATTTTTGTACAATATATATATATATATATATATATATATATATATATATATATATATATATATATATTCGCTCGCACGTTTTGAAATCTTCAAGTACATATTATGTGTTTGATGATTGTTAAAACCTCGTGAAACAGAGACTTAGGTGAAGAAATTGTCAGCATATGATATCCTATTTGAAATCGTTTTAACGACTGTTTAAGATTTCAAAACGTATATGTTGCTCCATCTAATGGTGTGGAGCACTGTAGCGAAAAAAAAAAATGAAAATAAAAAGAACAACAGCAAGTTGTAGTTTAAATATATATATATATATATATATATATATATATATATATATGGGGTGCATATATATATATATATATATATACATACATATATATGTATGTGTACATATATATATATATATATATATATATATATATATATATATATATATATGAAGAAATGTTTGTGGGGTGAAGTTGTTTGGGTTTGTGTAGAGGAGCGCACAGTCATGTTTGTATTAAATAGTGTCTCATGAGGGTTTTCAATTAAATTTATCAAATATTCTATTGGCTTAAATTCAATTGGAAATATTTGCATGATTATCATACATATAGTATCACTATTCTATCTGTAACGATTGCTATAAATACTGCTTCCAAAAAAGACTTTTTTGACTGATTTTAAATCTATTTCTACAATAAGAAATCATTTACAATTCATTTATATTGTAAAATAATTTGTAATGCATTTCTTTATTAAATTCAGTATCTGTGCATTTATCATATACCGCTACACCCATCAACTTACACTCTGTTGGTTGGAGCTGTGGAATATGCCGACTACATCTCTGCAGAAGGGTAATACCCGCTACCCAAGATCTATCCTGGGTATGACACTAAAATTGATTTGATGGTGAGACTCCAGTCTGAGCAATTTGGGGAATGTTGAGTACCCCTTCATTGCCATTACTGCCAGGTCTACTTTAACCCGGAGATTAAGCATTTGTTAGGGTGTCAGCAATGAGCCAAATAGAACTGTTGAATCATTTACTGAGAATTATTATTAGTCTTATTTTGAAACCATACAGCAGCGTGAAAATTATCTATATTATATAAGAATACTTCATAAATTGAATTACTCATGTGAAATCATCAACACCATGTCGTGCCACTAGTACGGATATCCCTGACCCTCTCTCGCCACTTTTCCCTATCGTTCATCGCCTCTGGCAGGTCTTCAGGGCTACATTCCGTATCCTCACATAGCTGCTGAATGTATGTTCGCACTGGTCGTCCTGCTTTTGCCCGGCCATATGTGGGGGTCCACAGGAGTACATCACTTATGAGCTCGTCCCTGCTTCTCCAGCAGTTTAGTGCAAACAAATGATAGATACTAAATGGAAGTAGTAGTGTTAAATAGGAATACTTGAAACCACTTAACTGTGCAAGAAACTCATTTAAAAATGAAGTTATCTACAAACAGTATATATATATATATATATATATATAGAGAGAGAGAGAGGGGTATAGAAAGAAAGAGAAAGAATTTGGCGTTAGATAACCCACAAGGGTTGATATGCCATAAAACATCAACCAACCAACCATTATCATTATCATCAAGTCGTGCAAATAGCACGAAGTCTCTTAATCCTCCCCACCTCTCTCTCTCTCTCCCTCTCTATCTATCTAGCCACCTCTCCTCTTTCTCTCTCTCTCTCTCTCTCTCTCTCCCAATCTATCTATCTCCATCCGCCCCTTTTATTGATTGCTCCTGGAAGGTCCTCTAGACTGTCTCCAGAGTCCGCACAGAGTTGATTTATGCAAGTCTTTACTGGTCAGCCCAGACCGGACTGGTGTGGGCAATATGTAACAGTCCATAGGAGACCGTTGCTTATGTGTTCGTCCTTACTAATCCAGCAATGTACCTCATTTTGTTGTTCATCTTACTTAGACGGTGTGCAAAATGGGAGCCAGGTGGCTGGACAGCTGCAGTTTTATAAGGAGCAGCTTCCAAAATTTGCTAAAAAAAAACAGTGCGTAGCATTCTTGTCTAGTTCCCATAAATAAGTACAACCCCAGCAATTTTTCAAGTTCTTTTTCTCTGAAAACAAAGATACCAGGATTTTATCATGTCGTGGGACATTAGAAAATAAAAACAGATATTGATAGATATTATCTATCACCGGACTCTGCTGTCTAGAAATTATTTCAGTAAAGTTAAATCATACGTCTATATATAAGCACATTATATATATATATATATATATATATATATATATATATATATATATGTGTGTGTGTGTGTGTGTGTGTGTGTGTGTGTGTGTGTGTGTGTGTCATTGCTTTTTAAGACTGCTACCTATCTATGGGTTAAATAAGAGTTTCAATGCTGTGGAGTTTGGTAATAAAAATACTTAACACTTAATACTTAAAATACTTGACACCAAAACTTAAAGAAGTTTTGGTGTCCCTACTACATTGGCCCAGCGGTTAGAGTGTTCGCCAATGGCTCGGGAGACCTGGGTTCAATCCCAGGTCGAGTCATACCAAAGACTTTAAAAATGGTACTTGATACCACCTTGCTTAACACTCAGCATTATAAGGTACGGTTCAAGGGTAAAGTGGAGCAATCCTGGGAATGGAGTAGCGCCCTCCCCTACACCTTGGTGTAGTAGCTATCGAAAAGGGGGCCTTCGGGTCACCCTCGACTATGGTCGCTAACTTTACTTACTTACTATTGAGTGGTCGTTGATGTACCAGCAGATACTTGTTACTGTACACGTAGTTTCTCATTGAATCCCCCGGTATTTAATTTACATACCAGATTAAAAGTATCTAAAGAGACTAGTAATTCATAAAATGATTTTTGACAAATTAGTCTCGCAAACCAGTTACTAACTTGGAAGGTTGACTAATATTTTGCAAGATGTTAGTAAGTTTGAATCTTGCTTGATATCTCATTGTTATGCTTTTTGTGATATGCGTGGCGAAGTATTGCACTTGTAATAAACTGAAATCTTAGATTTGGCATAGGATGAAATATTTGCTTAAAACTTAGAAAATTTATAAGAAATATAGCGAAATTAACTGTAAATAAATTCAAAAGTAGAATTAGGAAGAAAAGAAAAGGAAAAAACACACATACACGCAAGCTCACGCATCCTTACGTAGATACATACGTATAAATAGAATTATATGAAACTAATTAAACAACCAGATGACCAGTACACCCGTTTAATGCTCGTTGGAATAGTGACCAATGATATTCATTCTTCTTTGTTTAATGGCATATCAAACTTTTTAGATTATTTTATGCTAAACTCATCCTTCCAAAGCTGGGAGGATAAGTGGGTTCATACCTTTCCCTAGAATATTTGTCCGAAAGTGAACGTAATATCACGACTGGAGATCGAACTCGCTAACTACGATTCCGCAATCCATCGATTAAACCATTACACCACGAGGACACCCCCACCTATTGATACTTCAATTAAGAATTTGCAACTAACCCTTTTTAGAAGAACCCCATGGAGTAATGGATAACTTGTTGGACTGAGACATCCGAGTAAGCGATTTCTAATTCTGGTCGCGCTATTAAACACTTTCAGATTAATATCCTTGTGAAAGGTATGTAATAAACCCATTTTTCCCTTCCATCTAGGGGTTAAATAATACCACCACTGTTCTTCTATAAGGATGGTTTTGGCACTAAATGAACCACGAGGGTTGATATGCCATTAAACAAAGAAACCAAACGAAACGTATTTTACTAAAGAATACATGATTAAGCCTTAAAGTGTTACGGAGGCTGCTTCACAAAGCAACGAAATTTGTGTAACTAATTCCTTGGTTTATATTGTTTATTTGCTTAACGATATATCAACACCTTATGGGTTATTTAGTGTATTTTTTATGATGATAAAAACCATTTATATTCTCACCATTTCATTGCCGTATTTTTTTTAAATCTCACTTTTTTATTTGACTATAATAATCATTTGCTTGCACACAGTTATATAGTTTCAAGTATTCCAGTCTAATGGTAATCATTTTTGAAAAGATCTCTTAGGCCAGTAGAACTCTAAAAAGTACTACCACCTTGAGAAAGAGATAGATGATTTTAAGATTTCCTATCAAATATAATTGTTTATATGTTTTCAAATAATTATATCTATCTAATGTTTGCATATGGTGTCAAAGAACTAATAACAATCCTTCCTAAACTATTTTAGTTTCAAGTAGTAATTTACTAAGCCTTTTGCTTAGATGTGGTACAAGGTCACATGAATGGGACAACGAATGAGACTGGAACTCACTCGTGAAGGTTTGCTAGTCTAACTTGCTAACCTATGGATAGCACTCCAACAGATAGTACTTGCAATCTGGATCAGAGCAGACTTGGAAGTAATGGCTATGAAAGGGTACTCTAGAACTGAAGCCTCACCGAAAGACGCAGTCTTGTATTATAAGCAAAACATCTATTTTTGGAGAGGGGTCTTTTAAACCCTGCCTACAGGGTGGAATTCATTCCAGGTTCAAACGCAGATAAAATATTCTATTATTAATTGTTTCAATTCTTTTTTTTTTTTTTTTTTTTTTCGCTTCATGCCATTTTCTGTCAACATCTGTAGATATTTTAATCAGTTGCCTGAATGGAAATTTTGTAGTATTTATTTGATACATTCTATCCGTGATATCACAGCTAATTAAACGCAAATTACGATAAAGACACACCTTCAAGCATAAAAAATTTTATCTAAAAATAATTGGGAAAAAAGCACTGCCACTTACAATCGTTTATAAAGCAAATGTCAATATTTTTTCATTAGCGAGATCGAAAGATTTATAGTAAGTGAAAGAACGATACAGTATGTTACTTATATTGAAAGTTGAATTTAATAACAGCGTGTATGCGAGGAAATATATTTATTTGTAAGCAGATTTGTAGTTGTTAGTAGAGATACAGAGTTTTGAAAATGCTGATATATATTTATATATATATATATATATATATATATATATATATATATATATATATATATATATATGTGTGTGTGTGTGTGTGTGTGTGTGTCTGTGTGTCTGTGTGTGTGTGTGTGTGTGTGCGTGTGTGTGTGAATTATAATAAATAAATGCAAACAAATTGAAATAGATAGATTTGGTTTCTTTTGTTTGGTTTATTTTGGTTGGTTTGGGTTGGGTTGCTTCGAGGCATTTAAACCTCTTTGGGTTATCTACTGTCAAATCTTCCTTATAACACACACACACACACACACACACATATATATATATATATATATATATATATATATATATATATATATATATATATGATTTGTAAGTGAATTATTTGTTCGTAACATTATTTTTTAACGCACCAGCGCTCATTTTTTGCACTGATAGACAGATCGGAAACTAGATAGATAGATAGATAAGTTTGGTTGGTTTGGTTATGTTTTATGCATATCAACCTTTGTGGGTTATTTATTGCCAAATCATATATATATGTATATATATATATATATAATTATAAGTGAAAAAATTGTAAATAACATTATTTCTATCGGAGTCAGAGTTCAATTATTTGCACTAACAGACAGAACGGGGACTTGATAGATAGATAGATAGATAGATAGATAGATAGATAGACAGATAGATAATGGACGGACAAAGATTGAAATAAGATTTATTAGAAAGCTGATAATTCTTCTTTTCCTTTACGCCTTGCTATTAACTATAAACTTCACGATGCCATCCCCAATACACACACACACACACACACACACTATTTCTCTCTCTCTCTCTCTCTCTCTCTCTCTCTCTCTCTCTCTCTCTCTGTGTGTGTGTGTGTGTGTGTGTATAAGAATATGGCTGCGCTCTACACCTCTCCCTATTTATCTTTAATCGTTCTTTGAATAAAATAAAACGACCGAACTTGTACCAGTCTGTCTGTTCACACACTTGCCATCTGTGTCTGTGTGTTCAGTCCGCGATTTCAGTTGACCTTTTTTTCTTTTTTCTTTTAACATGACTCACTTTTGCTCGATCTCTTTTTTGTGGCCTTTCTTCGTCTGCGTTTTAACCGCCATATCAAAGTCAATCAAATGAGACGATTTCGCAACTCGATCATTGACGCGCGCAAGGAGACATGTGCATCTCAATCTGTGTGTAGATGTGTTGTACTCATGAATCCAGACATGCATTTAAATACTCTTTTAACCATTAACAAGATGAAAACTATCTATCTATCGAGCTATCTATCTGTATGTATGCTCATATTATCTATCTATCTATCAAGCGAACTATTACTCAGTTATTAGCACCATTGACTCAATATCTATGCTATCATATATATATATATATATATATATATATATATATATATATAAGATCTGCAGATGATATTGTTATCACATAAGTATCCGAGTATCATAAGAGTACCATGGGATTACTGTATCAATATTTTTCCTGATAAACTTTCTCTTTTACTAAACTAACGAGCTTTTTTAAATCACTTTTTGTATAAAACTTATTGTTTCGCACCAGCTCTAACTGATGGTTTAACATGGATTCTGAGTGTCAGCAAGTCTCCTCAGCTCTCCGGGACTTTTCTAAGTGTCCAAACGGATTCTAGGAGTGCTGTGGTCTAAATGGTCTCAGTACTTTCTCTAATCTCAAGTTCTTCTTTTTTCCTAATTTTTTAGAACTGTTCCAAGTGCTCCAACTACGATTGATATCACCGTCTTCTTCGTTTTTTTTTTCTTTTTTCGTTTCCTTTTATTTTCACTATATGACCTACTGAAACGGAAAATCCACAAGATGACAAGTTCTTTTCTTCTCGTTAATCAACACTTGGTGCGTTTTTTTTTTTGTTGTTGTTTTTTTTTTTTTTTTACCGGGATTAGGTGATCTATTTGTATCTCAAAATCCCTTAGAATTTCACTTGCCTCATTTTCTTGGAGTGATTCTGGTTTATTCACTGATTATTTGTAAGCATTGTCAAATTTTTGTTTTTACCTAATCCACAACGGATCAACTTTCCAATCCAGTCAAGCTCACTTTCTTTTCATTTCCTATCTCTTTGACTTAGACCATTCTTAGACCCGTAAACCTCTGCAGATAAAGTGAGCAAAATAATACTTTTGGATAGAGAAATTTGACATCAACAAAACACTAATTTTTCCTATTGTTACAACATATTTCGATTTCGAACACACTTTAAATGCTACCATTAACACCAGTTGATATTGGTGTGAAAAAGAGCACAGGGAGAGTATAAGACGAGGCACGACTGGGTTGGCAAAGTTGTCAACTGGGAATTGTGCAAGAAGTTTAAATTCTATCAGACGAACAAATGGTATATACACAACCCAGAATCTTCCCTGGAAAATGAGACGAATAAATTCCACTAGGATTTTGAGATACAAACGGATCACCACGGTCAATCTTGACTAGACGAACAGAGCTTTTAATAATCAACACAAAAAGAGAGAACTTGCCGAATTATAGACTCTGCTGTCCCGGCTGACCAAAGTGTACAAGTGAAAGAAAGCGAGAAGAAAGATAAGTACCTGGACCTTGCTAGGGAATTGAAGGAACTGTGGAACATGAAAGTGACGATTATACCAATTGTAATTGTTGCTCTTGGTACAGTCACCGAAGGAATAATAAAGGGACTGGAGGACTTGGAAATAACAGAACGAGTGAAGACTATTCAAACTACAACATTATTGAGATCGGCCAGAATACTGAGAAGAGTCCGGAAAACTTGGGAAAACTTGTTGTCACACAAACTCCCGTGAGAAAGTATCAGCAAACGCTAATGTGAAAAAGTCAAAAAGGAATAACCATATTTACCCAACCCCTCCAACTGGGCAGAATATAACACAAGGTCAATATTTAAGCGGAGTTTAACAGGTTTGAATTTAGAGTTTTCCTTCTAGACTAGTTGCCTCACCAAGGCTGATGAACTCAGTCTTCCCTACTATTTAAACATAGCTGGAGGGTAAATAATTGGATTCATATCTTTCCCAAGAGTATTAGTGCTATGTGAAATGCAATCATTCTCGTCCAGGATTTGAACTCCTGTCGTCGTGTCCATTTCCCACGACGATAACCATTAAACAACGGGCACCTCCAAAAAGGAATAACAATAATTAGCGACAGGCCCAGCGGTTAGAGTGTTCGCCAATGGCCCGGGAGACCTGGGTTCAATCCCAGGTCGAGTCATACCAAAGACTTTAAAAATGGTACTTGATACCACCTTGCTTAACACTCAGCATTATAAGGTACGGTTCAAGGGTAAAGTGGAGCAATCCTGGGAATGGAGTAGCGCCCTCCCCTACACCTTGGTGTAGTAGCTATCGAAAAGGGAGCCTTCGGGTCACCCTCGACTATGGTCGCTAACTTTACTTACTTTTAAGTGGAAACAGAGATGAGACGATTAATTCCATAATAAACGAATGCAGTAAATTCGGGCAAAAAGCGAACAAGACCAAGAATAATTGGGAGGTAAAGATGATCCACTGGAAATAGCGCAAAAGATTCAAAATAAACCAAACTACCCAATTTTATATGCACAAATCAGAATCAGTCCAAAAGAATAATGCACACAAAATTCCCTGGGATTTTGAGATACAAACGGATCTCCTAATCCCAACCAGAAGACCAGACCTAGAGTTAATTAACAAAAAAAAAAAAAATAGAACTTGTCATCTCGTGGATTTTGCCTTTCTAGTCAACCACATAATGAAAATAATGGGCACCTCGGGTGGTGTAATGGTTAGCAAGGTAGACTAGCAAACCTACACGAATGAGTTCGATTCTCATTAGGTGCCCAATTCATGCGGCCTTGTGCTACATCTAAGCAAAAAGCTTCGTAAATTACCACATAATGAAAATAATGGAACTCAAATCTATAAAGAAGTAGTTGGATCTTGCCAGAGAGCTGAAAAGGCTTGAAGGGTAAGGGGATATCAGTAGTAGTAGGTGAACTTGGAACAATTCCCAAACGCACAGAATAGAGGAATAGAAGGTCAAAGGAACGATCGAGAGCATGCAGATTATAGCATTGTTAAGATCGGCTATCGTACTCAAAAGAGTCCTAGAAACCTGAGAAGACTTGCTATCACAAAGACATCACTGTGACAAACTAGCAGGAATAATAATAATAAAAATAATAATAATAATTTTGAGATACAGACGGACCACCTAATCTTGACCAGTCGACCAGACCTAGTGATACTTAACCCCCCAAATAACAAGGGAAAACCTGCCGAATAGAGGACTTTACCGTTTTGGTTCTCGTAGGTTAAAACTGAAAGTAATCGAAAAGAGGGATTATTGCTTAAACCTTGCAAGAGAACTGAAAAAAATATGGAACATGAAACTAACGGTGATATCACTTGTAATTGGTGTGCTCGGCGAAGTAATCAAAGGATTGTTACAGGGACTGGAGGATCTGAAAATAAGAGGACAAGTGGAGACCATCCAAACTACAACATCGTTGATATCAGCCAGAATACTGAGAAGAGTCCTGGAGACCTGAGGAGACTTGCTCTCAATCAAACTCCAGTGAGAAACCATAAGCTAATGTTGTTGTGATAAACTCTTAAAGGAGTTAAAGATAGTAATTGGATAAACAGAAATTGCACACAGAAACGAAAGTATACGGAGAAAAGTATTTTTAAAATCCGTAAAAATACCGAGAAGTGTGCTAGATTATTAAAGAAACTGACGGTCATTTGATCTACTACTGATATTGCTGGTGTAAAAATAAAAAAACTAATATAGATAATAGAGATGAAATCATCAATCATTTAATAAAAGAACATATCAAATTAACTCAGAAAAATATTCATACAAAAATAAAGCGTGGTAGGATTGATGCTCGACGAAGACTTATACAAATGATTTGAAATAGAAACATTCAAACGCATGGCTTACAAAATGTGTTCTGATTGTTTTAATAAAAGCTTTTTTTTTCAAAGACAGAATGAGCAGTAAATGTTGCATAAATTTTCATCAAAATACTTCCCTTGAGTTTTTTATTGGTCGAAGAAGATTCATGATTCTTCTTTTGATATGATAAAAAAAAAAAACAACGCAAATATTTTTTTTCGGTTTGTCCAATGATCAATGGTTTTTTAAATCTTTTTGAAGAGCTTTTCTGAAGCATTCATTTCAATCAATGTAATGATACCTGATACGATCGTCATTTTTATAGTTTATAAGTTTCATGATCTCGAACAAGGTCCTGGAACTAATCAATCTTTTTTTCTATTTTGTTCTACTCAAATGGTTAGATACACTATACGAACGATTTTATTTTATCTTTAAATAAATTGATATTGTATATTGCATTTGATTGTGTTTCGTCTAACTTCCGAAATCTGTAATTATTCATTGCTCTAATATTTTTGTGAGAGTCTGCGTGGTGTAGTGGTTAAAGTGCTGGATTGCTATATCGTGTTAACCGAGTTCGAAGTCCAATCACGCTATTACATTTCCTTTCGGACCAATACCCTTGATAAAGGCATAAACCCCTTTATCCCCTCAACAATGGTTTAAATAGCACCACTACTATTCTTCTTCAAGGATGACTTCGGCATTAAATAACCCATCAAGATTGAAATCCCATTAAAGAAACCCAAACTGATATTCAGAATAGCTTTTAACTTATTATCTACAATAAGCCAAGTTCAAATCCTGGCTTAAGAAAGGCATGAATCAATCTCTTTTTCTTTCCACGTCTATATAAAATATTAGAGTACATCCTATTTACCCAACCCCTCTGCTCAGGCAGGATATGACACAAGGTCAATTTTTTTAAAGCGGAGTTTAACAGGTTTGAATGAAGAGTTTTCCTTCTCCTAGACTAGTTGCCTCACCAAGGCTGAAGAACCAAGTCTGCCCTACTATTTACCCATAGCTGGAGGGAGAATAATTGGATTCATACCGTTCCCAAGCGTATTTGTGCTATGTGAAATGCAATCAGTTTCGCCCAGTATTTGAACTCGTGTCGCCGTGTCCATTTCCTACGACGATAACCATTACACCACGGGCACCTCCTTTAAATAGTAGAGTACATGGGGGTCCCTAGTATTGATAGTAAATCCATTCTAGTTGAAAGAATTATCGAATATCATACGTTCTGCCATTTCTTGAACCAGCGTGTCCGAGTTAGATCCATTACTTGCAGTTAAAGGAAAAATCCTGATGTCAGCAGAAGATGAAAAAAAAAAAACGCTGATCGAGATAAAATAGAGATTTTTTATAGTACACGAAATCGAATTAGGAAAACGATTTCTAACTCTGTTTACTAACAGTAATTTGTGTCATACGTCCTAGAAGGCATGAGCTGAAATCATCCTGACCAATAACTAATAATCATACCGTCCTATTTTCATTGGCGCTAGTTGTGGAACGTAGGAAATGAGAAAATCGGCGTTCTGCATTTATAAGCAAGAAGCTGTTTCTCAGAAAGCACTGAGGTCAAATACAGAAAAGCAAGAAAGCTTGAAAAAGAATTACTCAGTTTTTCTCACAGGCGATCATAGAACTAACATAGAATGCTTTAATAACGATTATAATTATAATGGTTCTTCCAGTTTCCTTCAGGTTCTGCGAGGCATTGGTACAATTCTTTATTTGTAGCTTCACGCCAGATATTTCTAGTGGCTGGGAATAATCTAAAAGCAAACCATCTTCAATATACTTCGCAGTTATTTTAACGACTTCAACAGTGCCGTGGTCTAAATCCTCTCAATTCCAGTTGCTCGTAGGAGAGTTTGAATTGCGACTGGACTCTCCGATTTTGGAGTATGAAAATAACCTTAAATTTCCTAAATTTCATTCCTTTCGTGCGAGATTCTTGTTCTTGTTCTTCTTTTATCAGCTCTTTTTGTGTTCAATGTTGCTCGGAGAAAATCCGATATAAAGAAAATAAAGATGGAAGAAATGATAATTCAAATAATCAATAATCTATTCTTTCATGTAGCTAATCCCTTTCATGTATTAGAAAAATTACTGGGCTTCAGTGTAAATGAGTTCGAGCTTCAGTTCAATTCCCTTTCGGAATAAAACCCTTGAAAATAGGAATGAAACTTCTTGCCTTCCGCTCTCCAGTCATGATTTGAATAGTATTCCTATAGTTCTTCCACAAGAATAGCTTTAGCCTTAAGCAACCCACGAAGGTTAATAATCTAGTAAACAAAGTAACCAAACCGTTCTTTCATTTGGTACAATTAAAACTCACTTACCAACTAATCTACGGTGAGTACAATCTCCTCCTTACGTTTTTTGTTTTTGGTTGTTGCAATTTTTTATAATTATTATTTTACATCTTGAGAGATTTTCATACCAACTGTAAGTTTTCTTTGGAGTCTGATTGACAGCAAGTTTCCTTTGATCTCCAGGACTCTTCTAAGTACCCAAGCCAATTTTAGTTCACCTATGGTCTGGAAAATTTCAATTCTCCCTCCAACATACAGTTCAGCTAGACACTTTTCCAGCTTCTTAAGAACTGCTCCAATGACAATGAGTGTAACTGATTCTCTTTTGTTTCATAACAGTTTCCGTGCGCAGACAAGTTCCAGGACTTGTCCATGATTTGGTCTAACTTCACTTTCATTTTTTGGTCATCTGGAATGGCAAAATCCTCGAAATGAAAAGTTCTTTCGTTCTTTTAAAGGTCTTGTCTTCTGGCCGAGGCTGGGTGATACATTTGTGACCCAACGTCTTTTTCCCACACAGTCATGCCAAGTCTTGAAATGCATTTGTGCCAACTTGCTACATTCTCTTCTTATTGGAATCGCTCTTTCATATCAATCACAGCATAGTCAACACTTGCACAAATCCCGTAGATCCCTTTACCACCCACTCATGCTTGGTCTTGAAATACCTTTGTGCCAGTTCGTTTGAAAGAATAGATTATTGATTATTTGAATCATCGTATATATATATATATGTGTGTGTGTGTGTGTGTGTTTGTATTTGCCAAACCCTTACAACAGAAACAGAATACATCACAAGGTTGATTTTTAACAGAGTCACTCATTGGCCTAGTGGGTAGAGTTTTCGCTAATGGTCCGGGAGATCGGGGTTCAATCCCAGGTCATGTCATACCAAAGATTTAAAAAATAGTACTTGATAGCTCCTTGCTTAACACTGAGCATTATAAGGTATGGATCAAGGGTAAATTGGAGCAATTCAGGGAAAGGAGTGGCAACCTCCCCTACACCTCGGTGTATTAGCTCTTGAAAAGGGAGCCTTCTAGTCACCCTTAACTTCGGTCGCCAACAACAACATCTGGTTTGAATTGAGTTTTCTTTCAAGATTGATTGCCATAACAAGGTAAACGAACCAAGTCTGCCCTACTATTTTCCCGTAGCTGGTGGGAATAGTTGAATTCATACCTTTGCTAAGGGTATTAGCGTTATATGAAATGCATACAGCATTATCCGGGATTTGAACTCGGTTCCTCGTGTCCATTTCCTCGTTTTCAGGTTGATGAATTTCAGGTGCTATCGAAAGACACAAAAAGAAAAGTTTGGGAGTCAACAAAATATCCCTCAACATTGAACTGAATTGTATGGACAGAGTGATTTGATTTAGTTTCTTTGTTTAATGGCATATAAACCTTCTTAGGTTATTTAATGCCAAATATTATATATTGACCTTTGACAGGCCACATAAGTTTGTGGATTTTGAAACAGGATATGCACCCGTGTCTTAAGGTTAACTTTAGCAAAAATGCCACGTTAATTGTGTGGGTGTGAAACCGGAAGGAAGAGTGTGTGAGCGTCCGAAAAATATAAAACGACAAAAGTTTTCAAACCCGAGAAGAGAGTCAGTAGAGTGAGACAAAGCAGTGAGAGCAGATAGACTAGATGTCACACCACCCTGGTGGCGGTCCCGGAGGGAGCCAAACGATCCCGGGTTCAGTGGTAGAAAATGTATAAGATTCGCTAATGTCGAAAGAGAGTTTAATCCCAGTACGAAGAAGAAATGAAGATGATTAAATGTTTTGAATCAGTCCTATACCAGTCTCGTGGAGGCAAAAGGAAGAAGAAACGAACATGATTAAATCTTTTAAGTTGGCCTTATGCCAGCCTCGTGGAGGCAGAGCGTAGAAGTAGGGCTCTCTGAAGACGTATCTCAACCTAGTGTTTCCCGGGCAGTTCCTGACTCTCTCTCTCTCTCTCTCTCTCTCTCTCTCTCTCTCTCTCTCTCTCTCTCTCTCTCTTCTGAGGGCAATCGGTTGAGGCTGCCTGACGCGGATGCCGGGAGGCCCAGAATTCACGTTTCGCAGCTGAGACCTGTGCTCCTTGAGCGTCAGGAGGCTGTCCCCCTCCCCTAACTCTAACTCTCTCTGGAGGGACTAGATTTATCACTTGACACCTAAGGCACCCATATTTTAGGGGAATAACGATAGTGCTTTAGGCATTTTTGGAACCGCCGGGCGTTTGTGGGCTGCGGACCTGGGCCTGGTTGCCACAATAAAAAAAGGCTTTGTACCATACTTGCGCGTACGTGGAGCTCTCGACAAATATCAGGATATAAAACTTTGCCTTATCCACCATATTTTTCTGATCTCTCACCCACAGACTAGGATTTTTTTTCAAGCATCTGGACACTTTTAGACGATTAAAAAACATTCCGTTCCACAGATGTTGAAACTGCATTTAAAGATTTCTAGGGCTCAAAACCTTTAGAATTTTATCGTACAGAAATAAACTTGTTAATCAATGGTAGAAATTCATAGATGTTCAGGGATAAAATTTCGACTGATTAAAACTTTAAATTCATTAATCCAGTAAAAATTTTCCTCTTAACGTCGGGCATTATTTTCCGAGCAACATAGTACTTTAGCCTTTCAGATCAAAGTGTCTTTTCTTGCAATTCCGGTTTTTATTTAGCCCTCGTCTAAATTCTGCACGAGTATTGTTTGTTTGTTTGTTTGTTTTTCCTTCGCGTTCACAATCACGTTCATCCATTGATTTGATGTTAACCACTAACAAAACCGAAACTTTTATCAAGCAAATAAAATTAGTAAAGTTGGTGATCGAAGGCTCCCTTTTCAATGGCTACTACACAAAGGTGTAGGGGAGGGCGCTACTCTTTTCCCTGGGTTGCTCCGCTTTACCCTTGATACGTACCTTATATTGCTGAGTGTTAAGCAAGGAGGTATCAAGTAGCATTTTAAAAGTTTTTGGTATGAGGCGACCTGGGATTGAACCCAGGTCTAACCGGACCATTGGTGAACACTCTACCCTCTGGGCCAACGGTTTACACACAATTCAAAGGGTTTTTTGTTTTATATTTTAAATATTTAGTTGTGTCAAATAAGCAATACTGAGAATTGCCCACATTCGTTGTGTTTGTTATTTGATGGCATTAGAAGTGTTTAGTTTTAAGTAACTTAGTTTAAATAGATCATATAATGCAAATAGAATATTTACAATATATGTATGATTCTAATCTTTTCATTGTTTTTTTTTTGTATTTTTTTTTTTTTTGCTATTGATTTTGCTTTTTAATATTATGACGGGATTTGGGTTTTAAATCCCTTAATTCAAATAATAAATCATATTACAAAATCTGTCATAACAGCGCATTTATATAACTAGTTTTGAAAATAGGTGTATTTTTATTCATTGATACCAACTCTGAAGATGGAAGAAACAGAAACAAAGAATAGTTTTCCTTCATTAACAAAAGCCGAAAATCCAATACACACACACACACACACACACACACACACACACACACACACACACACACACACATATATATATATATTCATCCACAGACAGATCTGTTTCGTTTTATCAGAACTCATCAGTGTGGCTAGATATACTAGCTTCCCGTAGCTGGGATCGAAACCCGGTTGACTCAAACGCCAACCCGAGACTCTACCTCTCATATATATATATATATGTGTGTGTGTGTGTGTGTGTGTGTGGTTTATGGAGTAGGTAATGTACATGATCGAACGTGTCACAAATGGTTAGCAAATTTTCATGAACAATTCTCTATAGGAACTTTGACTATGTAAAATGCTATCAATAGTTTCCAATAGCGTTATCATCACATCATAACAATTCATTATTGAGATATTGTACAAGGAAATCAATCGTGAATTTCACGGAAATTCTCTTCTCGTTGACGTTCAGTGAAACGCATTGTCATCTTGTCAGAATTTTGCTTTTTGCATGCATTTTGTGCTGTATGTTATATTCTCTTTTGCATTTTGTGTTTGTTATATTTTGTGTTTTGCGCAATATTCAGTATTTAGAATTGTTGCATTTCCTTTTGTATTTCATATTTTCTTTTGCATATCGTATTATATTGTATTTTGATTTATATATATATATATATATTTGTACTTTCTTTTGTATTTTGCATTCTGTGTTGCATTTTGTATTTTTCCAAAATTTTTCTAATTTTTTTCTGAATAATGATTAAAAAAATTGTACAAAACCTCCGTATTCCAATCAAATAAAAAGAATTAATCAAATAAATGAGTCAAATCGGATAATATGCCATGAGTGCCTGGATAAGGTTGAGCACTGGTCTTGTAACGATATTGCCTGAGACAATCAATATTATAAGACGCAAAAAACGGTTCACATCTTTAATCGATAATGGACTCTCCCTTTGAGATCAACGGAAGAGTCCATTATCATAATACCACTCATCCAAACATACACATATTCACACACAAATTAATATACACATCTACGTAACTTTTACATTCATTAAAGTTTGCTTAAAAATACACAGGAGAAAATATCAGGAGCGTTAAATCTCCATAATTAAAAAGAGAATTAAAAACCAAACGGATAAGTCAAGTCTGCGGTCGTTCCTAGATCCTAGTACCATATAACCTAGTACAATGTGAAAATGTTATTTGGAAAGGAAATGGGTTTTGCCAGATAACCCAATCATTGCCCTGAGTAATACTAAAGAGCTATTACTCGACGTGACTCCCTAACGATCAAATAGTTTATAGGATTTAAGGATAAAGAATGTCGACAATTTAAAAAAAATCTTTTATATTTGTTAGATAAAACGAACGAACTTTTTTTTGTACAGCAGCAATTAAATTTTAGAATTTACAATTTTTTTTTAGTCTGGAACAGGAATTGATTGATTCATTTTAACAGCATATCACATGGTCTACGTTTATTTTTATGTCTAGGGATTAGGGAATCACTTTCATTAATGTTCATATTTACATTTTTTGTATAGTTAAATCTTAAGAATTTTTTTTATTGGGGTGGCGTTGCACACGGTCCTATCGATTACAAATGATTTTTAAACATTTACAACTCCAGATCAATAATCGGAGTAATGGTATTGAAGAAGTACTCCACACTCCTCAGTTCGTCAAAATTAGAGCCTCACTAGCAGATTCAGTTTAGTGTCATTCTTAGAAGAGCTCTTTTCGTGGGGTTCTCATCACCACTGCAGGGAATACAGTCAGTATATTCTAAGCCTCATAGTTAAGGTGTGAACATCAGGTATTGTAATCAACTTGAATTTAGGAAGCCTCTGTTTGCCTACAGTACCTGATGTTCCTATGTGACACTGTGCTTTCATCTTTTACGCAAGTAGTGTAATTTCTAACTAGCGGAACATCTTCCATTTGGCATACGTCTAACTTGAGCAAGACTTGATTTCACTTGGTCTATTAATAACATCTGTTGTAACCAATAATTTCCTGTGTAATTTCTTTTCAATAAAGCAATCTAACGATGGATTAAATGTGCATCTACAATTAACTTTGAATCGGGCGTTTCGCGTGGTGTAGTGGTTAACGAGCAAGGTTTGAACACTAATGCTTGTGAGTTCCATTTTCACAAAGTTTCCCAAACTTCCATGGGCTGAATTAAGTGAAGCTTAGTAAGTGACTAAAATGATAGTTTCCGAATTCTTGATTAAATTTTAAATTAATTAAAAGCTAAGTATTTTTATTATAGGTTTTGTGCGTTTTATTCGTATTATTTAAAAATAATTTCACTATTAGTTTTGTATAGTGGCATAAAAGGTCACAGTTACTTGCCTACTAACTCACAATGAAGGCATTCCAGAACCTGGCATTCACCCTACGTGGGTTAAAGTTGATCGCCAGATCCCAAAGGGGCCTTCCCACTAAGCAGGATGTATTTATCAGTTGGCATTTACCATATTCTAGGAATTAAATATTTACCAGCCCCTCCACACGAGCAGGATTTGATACAAAGTCTATTTTTTATGCAGAGTTTAACATATTTAAATTCAGAGTTTTCTTTCTCCTTGACCAGTTGCCATACCAAGGTTAAAGAGTCCAGTCTGCCCAACAAATTGTCTATGGCTAGATGGAGAATAATTGGATTTATACGTTTCCTTAGAATATTAGCGCTTTGTGAAATGCAAACAGCTTCGTCCAGGTTTTGAACTCTAGTCACCGCGTTCATTTTTAACGACTATGATCATTGCCGGGGTAAGACTGGGTTCATCGTTTGACGCCTCTTATGGATAATGCCAAGAGGGCCTAAAATTTTTGGTAATGGCTACGGATGAGTCTCAGTTTGCGCACGTAAACCCCACTGTTGACTAACTTCATGTCAAATCTGACACGCTTGTAAGTCGAATACACTCATACAATAAAGGTTAATTAATTTGAAACAAGATATTTTTTATGTGACCGTGACTTCTACGTTTATTTCAGATGGTACTTTCTAAAATCCAAACTCTGGTAGTGAATACCAACAAACTCTCTCTCTTTCTCTCTCTCCCTCGTACACACATACACCCCCCATATATATATATATATATATATATGGGGGTTTTGACATGAATAGAGATTCCTATTAAGTCACCTAAAAACTAACGATTTTAAACACTAATCAACTAAATGACAAATAATTAATTAATTAAAAAAAGAATGAAATTAGCCAACAACAACAATAATAATAATAATAATAATAATAATAATAATAATAATAATAATAATAAGCACTAGAAAATAATAATCAAATGTAATATAATAAATAAGTTATTGAATCACTGGAACCCGCCCCCTTTGCAGAACGCAATGCAAACTAAATTGTTCTTACCATCATGCCCTAACCACACTATATAAAAGGAGCTTCTTGATCCGATGATCGCATAAGCGAGAAACGGACAGTCAGCAAGTCTCGTTGACGCTATGCTTACGCCATTCCCATATATATATATATATATATATATATATATATATATATGTGTGTGTGTGTGTGTGTGTGTGTGTGTGTGTGTGTGTGTGTGTGATTTCCTGGCATATACTTTTTCAGTCTCCGGAAATTTTATCGGTCAGATTTTCTTGGCTGTCTAAGTTTTCCTATCAGTAGTGAATATTCCTGTTTTGACGTCTATTTATGAATGGGATATTTCATGACACAGATCTTTTCTCGCCAATAGGACGATTACATCACTCTAACAGTCAGTGTTTAGACATAAATCCACACTATTAGCGTCAACACCTGATCCATCAACGTTGGACTTCTTTCTATAACTTTTCAGATATTGTATGTTAAATTATTCTCTGCTTTCTTTATTTACTACAATGATGTTTTTTTATTAATGCTTTGTAACCAGATTTTTTCGGTGTGATTGGATTTCATGTCATATCAACCATTAGAGGTTTATAAATACCATAACCAGTTTATATATATAAAGTAAATATATATTTGTAAACACATTCTTTATACAATTAAATGGTTTCAAGTATTGCTCTATAACAGCCACAGTTTAACATCAGTCATTTGTTTGCACACATAGTTTGTTGGTAATTTCATTTTTAAATGAGTTAGATCAATTTTTTTTGCATTCTAGTATGGCTATTCTTCCAACACAGTTAAATGGTCTCAATTATTGTTGTATATTGTTATATATTGTTATTGTTATATAATACAACTAATTCTATTCAATATCAATTATTTGTTCACACACAGAGAACTGTTTACAAGCATTACTATTTATCTCTAATTATTCTATTCAACATTATTCATTCATTTGCACTCGGTCAAATGGTTCCATGTATTGCTATGTAAATCCAGTATTTCAATTTAGGCACACAATTAAAGAATTTCAAGTATTCTTATTCAATACTAATAATTCTATTTAACATTACTCATTCATTTGCACACAGTTAAATGTTCAAACAGTTCTATTTCTAACAATTCAATTTAGCATTAGTCATTTTTTGCACTCAATTTAAATATCAAACAGTTATATTTTGCCCATTGATAGGACCCTATCAGAACCTACTACTCCGGGCCAAAGTGGACTTGGGAGCAATGGCAGTGATGAGGTACACCGCATGACTTAAAACTCCAAGACTGAAGCCTAACTATAATATTATTTAGTGTCATATCTTTGACATAAGCTGGGGTGGGGTTCTTACCCCACCAAAGTACGGTTTGTTCTACAGCCACTGCGCTACTAGACGTTTTATTCAAAAGTTATATCATCTTTAGTTTCTTAGATGAAACGCTACCAAATATTGATTTTACGACAAAATTACTTTAGTATTAATTTCATCTTTTTATTAGGAAAAAAGGGTCACGAAATCGAGTTGAGCCTTTGGCTGTTCTCATTTTACTGGTTATAGAATCTGGACTTAGGTACTAAATTCACAACTATGAAGTAGACTGCAGCTAAATGCTTTTAATTAATCAACACTTTTATCTTCTAGATCATTGGCTCATGAGGCCACGTGATCGAGGTTTTGAACGTTTGTCTCAATAGACAGATACAACTCAGTTGCACAGTTCTCAGTAAATCATCTCCACAACCCATACTTACTAACTTGATATCTCTTATAATCTTCTAACCTAACTTGTCAATTGCACAGTCTGCTAGGGCATGAGCGTACGCCAATTGCAGTTCTGCAGAGAGGAAACTCCACACCAAAAAAGTGTCCCGGATGTCTTTAAAGCATCTGATGGTGAGGTTTCAGTCCTGGAGCTTTGGAAAATGTGGAATACCCTTTCATTACCATTACTCCAAGGTCCATTCTGACTCGGATTGGTAGTACCTGTCAGTATTTCATCAATGGGTTAAATAGACCTATTAAATGATTTACTACCAGAAACCATTTAACCGTGTGCAAATAAATGATTAATGTTAATTGAAACATTAGTATTACATAGCAATACTTGAAACAATTTTATTGTGTGCAGATAGAACTATTAGGGTTAGATCGCAATACTTGAAACCATTTAACCCTATGCAAATGAATGATTTATATTAAGTAGAATTATTAATGTTGGATATCAATAATTGAAAAAACTTAAATGATAGCAAACAAATGTGCTGTGGCTCGTTTAAAAATATCGCTACCTTCAAACTATTCACTTACTTATAATTATATATATACATATATATTGTGATCCACAGACAGACTGTTTCGTTGTATCACAACTCTTCACTGAGGCTAGACACGTAGGATGCTTGAAGTTGGGATGCAAACCCTCCTAACTTTACGTTAGACTTAGTATCATATCGCACAGCCCACAAGCGTACCACGTCAGTGCGGGAATTATAAGGTATTAAGTTGAAGCTTAATTAGTTCGAAGAGCTTTATATTAGGCGAGTGACAGTCGTAAATTCCTTCGCCAGAGTGCTCAACCACTATATATATATACATATATGTATATATATATATATATATATATATATATATATATATATATATATGTAGGATTTGGCATTAATAAACCCAGAAAGGTTGATATGCCATAAAACACAATCAAACATAACCAAAAAACTAACTTGTTACGTTCTCTTACAGTTTCCTCTCTGACATCGCGCTTATTATAATCAGTTTTTATGTTCCGCCTTTTTTAGCCTAGCAATAATATCTGTTGTAAGTCAATTATTTCTGACCCAGATAACGATAATGATCAAATTCTACATTATGAAACTATGCTGCAAAGAGAGATTACTAATCATCATCTTAAGGTGCGAATCGAATAAGTGTTGTCTAACCCAAGAAGACAGTTACATAGCCCTTATTGATTTCTAAATTTCTATCCTAAGCAACTGCTTCTGAAAAAAAAAAGAAGCACCAAATAAAAAATGAAGAACAAAAACAAAAACATCATGCCAACCATATTTCTTATTTACAAAACTAGATTTGGCACAAAGATACAGCATACTGCACCTGGTCACGGATAAACTGCGTACCTTAAGACTTAGCTCTGTGAAGCGAACTTGCCATCACTCTATGGTTAGCTGCCAAATAGTCCCTAATATATATATATATATATAGAGAGAGAGAGAGAGAGAGAGTACTCAATATCTTTGTTTGAGCATATGTAGATCGAAGTTTATATAATGTAGAGCTTGCCATCACTCAATGGTGAGCTGCCAAATAGTCCCTACGCTCCCCCATGGGGGTTGAGCACTCTGGCGAAGGAATTGTCGGCCGCCGCTAGCGTAATGCGAAGCTCTTCGAAAGAATTGAGCACTCTGGTAGCCGATAGGGTATAAAAAATGTAAACAAACGGCTGCTGCTGTTGCTAAAATTAATACCTTAAAAATTCCCTTAGCCAACGTGGTCCACTTGGTGGCCGAGAGGTCTGAAACTTAGTCTAACGGCTTCGAGCGTCCTGCGTGTCTAGCCACACTGAAGAGTTCTGATAGAACGAAACAGTCTGTCTGTGGATGACAATATATATATATATATTTATATATATATATATAAGTAAAGTTGGCGACCTTAATCGAGTTACTTTTCAATAGCTACTACACCGAGGTGTAGGCGAGGGCGCTACTCCATTCCCTAGATTGCTCCACTTTACTCTTGATCCTTACCTTATTATGCTGAATGTTAAGCAAGGCAGCTTCAAGTACCATTTTTAAGTCTTTGGTCTGACTCGACCTGGGGTTGAATCCTGGTCTCCCGAACAATTGGTGAATTCTCTACTCATTAGGCCAATATATATATATATATATATATATAGAGAGAGAGAGAGAGAGAAAGAGATAGAGAGAATACTCAATATCTGTCATCGAGTATTTGTAGATATTGGTTTGGATAGTTTAGAGCTTGCCAAATAGTCCGATATATATATATGTAGAGAGAGATAGAGAGAGAGATAATACTCAATATCTGTGATCGAGTATATGTAGATCAAGGTTTGAATAGTGTAGACACA
Source organism: Sepioteuthis lessoniana (assembly GCA_963585895.1). Classification (NCBI taxonomy): domain Eukaryota; kingdom Metazoa; phylum Mollusca; class Cephalopoda; order Myopsida; family Loliginidae; genus Sepioteuthis; species Sepioteuthis lessoniana. The sequence goes on along the minus strand of CAUZXS010005206.1, from coordinate 21,069 downwards.
GAGTCAGCGGCGCTTGGTGTCAGTCAATTTCCAGAGCTGCTCTGATGATTGCATTACCGAGAAACTGTTTATCATCAAGCACCGTTGTCCTCGGCTCTTCAAACTTAGATCTATATTAAAGTATAACAATGCTCATAAATCTTCTAGTAGAAAACCGTTCGATTCCTATCACAATCAGTGTCCTGTAGCCTTGATAGAGCCCTAATTATCCTAGAAAAAGGTATGAAGACCCTTATCCCTCTAGCTCTGTGTTAAATAGTACCACTACTTATCTATTATGACGGTTTTGGCATTAAGCAATCAACGAAGATTGATAAAAAAATTAACACCTTGAGACACCATTTTTTTACCGTTAAAAGTGTTATCATATTTACCAACCCCTCTGCTGGGGCAGGATATGACACAAGGTCAATTTTTAAGCGGAGTTTAACAGGTTTGAATTTAGAGTTTTCCTTCTCCTAGACTAGTTGCCTCACCAAGGCTGAAGAACCTAGTCCGCCCTACTATTTACCCATAGCTGGAGGGAGAATATTTGGTTTCATACCTTTCCCAAGGGTATTAGTGCTATGTGAAATGCAATCAGTCAGGTCGAGGATTTGAACTCGTGTCGCCGTGTCCATATCCTGCGACGATAACCATTACACCACGGGCACCACCTTATCGTTAAAAGTGTTATTCTTGTTTTCAATGCAGAGAGATTGGCTTTTGTGAATTTAGAGAAATTTCGTAATGCACTGTTTAGCCACCAAATTAAAAGCTGTGACATAATGGAAACGGCACGTCCTTCATTCAGCAGGATGATATTGTGAACGAGAACATATTCTACAATATCGCTGATTGTGTCGTACGTGAGAGGCAAAATTACAGTCACATTAACACGACTCCCACTCACCATTCTTTCTTACTCCAAAATTACGTTCAAATTATGAGAAATCTGCATTTCGTGGTTTCACATAAATTGTATCTCTAGCGTCGAAAGATATTGTTTTTGAGTTTGCGGGACAGATTGGTCGAGGTCTGACTTATTCAAAGAGTAACGAAACTTCACGTAATCTAACTAATTATCGTAAAAAAGGATTTGTTATAGTATCTAAAAATCTCAGCGTTCAACAAAAAAAAAAAAAAGATCATTTGAAAAGCAAATGATAACCATACAAAAGAAATATAGGGACTAGTCAAATTATTAACATCCGTTGAAAAATATGTAAAAACGTTAGCTTATATAATGATTATTTAAAATCCTTAATCAAATCTTCAATTATTTTTTTAGAGATTGCTTCCAAACAATGTTCCCAGCAATCACCAGCAAAAGACTGGAAAAACTACCAGACAAACTTTTTTGACACTAAGTATATCGAAGTGAACAAAAATACAAATTTGATGAGCCCAGTCAACTGGGTCTGTAGAATACACAGTTTTTTTTTTCAAATAATTCAGTTTAGCATAAGTTCACAGTTGAGAGATGAAAACAGATCTATTTCAAGCAATTCAGTTCAGCATAAGTACGCAGTTTAAATGTCAAAAGAGTTCTATTTTAAACAATTCAGTCCAGCATAAATACGCAGTTTACACGCCAAACCAGTAAACTCAACCCATGATTTAATTTTATATAAACCATAGATAGGACCCTTATCAGGTACTACCACTCTGGGCCAGAGTGGAACTGGGAGCGATGGCAATGAAGGAATACTCCGCATTCCCCAAAGCTCCAGAATCACTGAAACCTCACCATCAGATTGTTTAGTATCATATCCAGGACACTCGTTGGAGGAGTCATACCCCTCTGCAAAGAAACCGTCGGTGTATTCTACAGCAGTGATACATAGCAATACATTAAACTGATTAACTTAGTTGACTTATGTATACAAAGCATAGATATTTAATATATATGATTGTCCAGCTGGCTGTAGAATATACAAACTGCTTCTCTGCAGAGGGGTATGACCTTCACCAACGAGTGTCCTAGATATTACACTAAACAATTTGATAGATTGCAGTAACACTGAACCTTTGGGAAATGCGGAGTACTCCTTCATTGCCATTGCTCCAGGTCCACTCTGGCACGGAGTGGTAGCACCTGGTAGGGCCCTATCTATTAGTCAAATAGAACTAAACTACGTACTTATGCTAAACTAAATTGCTTGAAATAGAACTATTTAGATATTTAAACTACATACTTATGCTAAACTGAATTGTTTGAAACAGAATTGTTTTTGTATGCTAAACTGAATTGTTTGAAATAAAACTATTTTTGACATTGAAACTGTACTTGCGCTAAACTGAATTGTTTGAAATAAGACTATTTTGACATTCAACTGTGTGTAAACAAAAACTATACTTATACTAAACTGAATTGGCTAAATTAGAACTGTTTGACTAAAATGTATAGCTTGAAATAGAATTTTTTTGCCAATTAAACTGTGTCCTTATGCTAAACTGAATTGTTTGAAAAAGAACTGTATATTTTTATTAAAATGGATTTGGCTTTAAATAACCTACAAAGGTTAACATGCCATAAAACTCAAACAAATCTAAATGAATAAACCGGATTTGGAATTAAATAACCTGTAATGGTTGATATGCCATAAAAAATCCAACCCAAACAAATTTGATATGGCCACATACCTAAACATATCTCACAGATTGGTTTGGCTGTTTTGTTTCTTTTACTGATATTGCAATCTTTATGGGTTATTTAATACCAAAGTCATCCTTTAAAAGACCAGCTGTGATACTATTTAACCAATAGCTGGGAGAATATGGAGGTTAATACGTTTGTTTTCCAAGGACATGTCCGAAAACGTACGAAATAGCACGACTATAGTTTGAACTCGCAGGCCAGCGTCGTAGGGTTCTCTCTGGTATAGGTAAAGAATAAGATAAAGTGCATGTGACCCATTAAAGAAGGAACAACTCAAAGATACGGTAAGAAAAACTTCTACACTGGTTAAAAGCAAGCTACTAACTGAAATTTCCTTTCATTTAGATAATTGCCCAGATTAGCAGTACATACACCACTCCACAACCAACCACTAAAAAATTGTAAAAATTTCAATACTTCTTTAGAAAAAGAGTAGTGGTACTGTTTAATCTATAACTGAAGGAAGGATAAGGGATTCAAACCTTTCTCAAGGGTATAAGTCCGAAAGTGAACATTATAGCACAACTGGAATTCGAACTTGTTTAATATAATGTTGCAGTTAACCATTACGCGACGATGATTCCCCCGATTATTTTGAGACAACAGTGAAAACCTTGAATTCAAATCAAACCCGTTATATAAGTTTGCTTCTAAATTCTTGATACGACAATCATCTCTGTCCGTCTATCTATCAATCTGAATGTTAACATCTATGTTAAAATAAAAAGATTTGTTATTTAATATCCAGTTCTTTGTAATCTTACGAATTATTGGCTATTATTTTGTTTTATTGATTGACTGACTATTGATTTTAACGGAATGTTATTTTATGTCAATAGGAATATTGTATAGAATTTTTGTAGTGCTTTTGGGCAGTAACGTATAAATGAAAGAAAACGAACCGAATAGATAACGGTTATAGAAAGGATTTCAACACGAATGTTATACACGCGGAGCCACCTTTCCCGTGTAATTACGTAAAATCAAGAAACGGTTGCTATGACATCTAACGGCCGTAAGTAAAAGTTTTTTTAAATCACAAACTGCACCAAATGAAGATGAACGAACGTCCAATGTAATGTCTGCTTTTAGTTGATCTTGTGTATACATAGATATATATTTCTTTTAAATACCCTATCCGGTGGCAAAAGCTGCTCGGTAGCGCCAGGAGTGGCAGTACCGCCTTGAGCTACCGAAACTGTGTTATCACCCTGGTTGGCGGCTGATGAGTCTAGGGTATCGCACGTGCTTTCACACGTTGTATGATGAAAAAATAAATAGTGAACGCGTAGTAACATTTGACTGGTAAACGATCTAATATCTAACGGCCATACGACTTAGAACCAAGCCCAATCAACAAAAAAAAACAACAACAACAACAAAAAAACAGTCGTATAGTGGTTTTGTTTTTTTTTTTTTTTTGTTGATTTGGCTTGGTTCTACTGCATTGTTTGCAGAGAATTAAGACCCTCCACACACCTTCAAAAAAAGTGTATCTTTAGTATAGGGTGTCTCAATATACATGAGACCAATGTGACTGTTAATTACTTTACAAATAATAATGTTGAATCCTTTTTTGTTTCTCATTTCAAAATAGTATACTATAACAACTATTAATCCATGATCACAATGCCTTGGACAAAAATATTTTGCATCACTACTTATTTGGAGACAAAATCATTCAAAACTGTCTTAAAATAGATGCAATCCATTAATATGATAATGATTTATTACTGAGACAAGAAACTCAAAAAAGATTGCATGTCCTGGAAGCTGATATAATACTAATGAAAAAAACATTGATTTAATTTTTCTAGCTTATAGGATGCAATTTTTTCAGGACGTCTTCCTGACCGCCATTGTCCTTGTCTCAGTAATAAATCATTATCATATTAATGGGTTGCATCTATTTTGAGACAAACAGTATGTCACTAATCTGAATCTAACCATGAGACTTCTGCTCTAGAGTTTAGTGCAATGTGGTGTAATTCTTCATTGCTGTTACTCCTAAGTCTACTGTGACTCACGTATTAGGGTTCTGTCGATGGGTAAAATAGATCCGTTTTAAAATTGTTAGTATTAGATAGGAATACTTGAAACCCCATAATTGTGTGTAAATTGTTTATAGCAAGAATAAATTCCAAGAAGCTAGACTGGAAATTCAAAGGCGGTAACCAAACCAGGCAAGAAAACCTAGACTAATTAAAAATGGCAGATAATTAACGCCACTCTTCCAAGAAAGTCCGGAATGAAATCTAAATAAATTAGTCAATAAACACTCCCCCCATAAAGAGAAAGACTTAGACATTTCAAGATTTTAACAAAAACCTGAAACATTTATAGATCATAACAGCCACAATTGTTATTGGCGCGTTTTGAAAACTTTTGCAAAGTCTTTCGAAAGGGTCAAAACATCTAGAAACGAGGGTATTATAAAAAGCATCAAGAATCCTGAAAAGAGAGGTAGAATAAGGAAGAGACTTGTTACCATTTGATTTCCATGGAAAATCACAAGTTACTAATTGTGCAAAACCTCCATCTCTGTAAGAATTTGAACTCAGTTCTCTGGATTCCTTTTTCCTCACCATAATTACTCAGCCATCACGTCGGCGAAAGTGTATACCATTACCAAAAGAACGAGTTCAATCTCTGACTCTGACCATCAGTGATATATTATTTTTCAGTGATTTTTGGTTTCTTTGTTTAATAAGTATATTAACCCTCATGGGTTATTCAATGCCAAAGCCATCTTTGTAGTACAATAGCAGTTATACTATTTAACGCATAGATGGAGGGATAATAGGTTTCATACCTTTTCCAGGCATATTATTCCGAAAGTGAACGTAATAGCGGGATTAGCGTTCGATCTCACTTTTTTCGAAGCCGCAGTCCAGCATTTTAGCCAAAAACCTCAGGGATTCCACCTTGAAGAGAAGAGAGAAGTGATAACTTAAGGATACAATAAACTGAAATATCCTCATTGGGAGTGGAATGAGAACAATCTATATCTTCAGATTGACTAAAATAACATGCGAATTTTTATAATCGTAAATCTATTTGCCACAGCGCAATCTGAGTGATTGGTGCAATGAAATGTGAAACATTACTGAATCCCAGCGAGAACATCTGAAAACTTTTTTTTTCAATTTTGATTTATCCATTCACGCAGGCCTAAATAATTATCGTCTTTGATTACTCAGCCAAGGATTTCTATTCTTATCAGCTGATCACTGAGGATCGTCAAACACACAATAAATCTATAATCATTTTAAATCCTTAAAGATAATCCCGCATAGAAATAGCTTTGAAAAACTTTTAAGTCCCAAAATAGGCGATCTGTCTTTAGGACTCACTCATTAGCGCGCAAACTGTCGTGTATATTTACCCAACCACTCTGCAACGAGCAGGATGTGACACAAGGTCAATTTTGAAGCGGAGTAAAGATGATTCTGATTCAAAGTTTTTCTACTCTTTGACGAAATGCATTTGCAAGTCTTCCCTTACAATTTACTCACGGCTGACCGTGGAATAGATGGCTTCATGCCTTTCTCAAGGATATTAGCGCGAATCAAAATACAAACGACCACGTCCAGAGTTTGAACTTGGGTCTCCAATTATATTTTTTACTGCGATACACCGTTAAGCTAAGTTTAAACTCCTGTTGCAAATTATTCCATAACATGACTTTAATTCCCACCAAACCCAGTTGGCGTTACAGAGAATATAGCGACTGAATCTACAGGAGAGAGGCAAGAACCCCACGCCCATCAATAAAGGGTGTCTTTGGTATGGCACTAACCTTCATCTTGTGATAAGGTTCCATTTCTGGAACACGGAATAGTGTTTGTTTGTTTGTTTGTTTGTTATAGCATATTAACCTTTATAGGTTATTTAACACCAAATCCATTTTTACGCAAATTAACAATTCTAGATATACATTTTCTTTTTTAAGTAGAGGAATTATACTTTAAATTGAATTACCATAACCAGAAAATCCGGCAAATACTTGCGCGTAACATACAGAAGGGAGATCACGGTATAAACTGCTGATGAGACCTAATAAGTTTAGAATAAGTACGCGGTTTAAATATCAAATCAGTCCTATTTCAAGCAATTCAGTTTCGCATTAATACGCAGTATATTTCTATTTGACCCACAGATAGAATCCTATCAGATGCTACCTCTCCAGGCCAAAGTAGACCTAGGAGCGACAGCATGAATGGGTACTCCACATTTTCCAAAGTTCCAGCATTACTGGAACATCACCAGTTTGGGGGAGATCATGGTATGCACAGCTGACTAGACTTAATAAGGTTGAAACAGCTGTCCAGTGGTTCCGTGTGTCGCGCGCAAGTGTTTGCCGGATTTTCTGGTTATGGTAAATCAATTTACAATAAACAGTTCTATTTCAAACAATTCAGTTCAGCATAAGTACACAGTTTGATTGTCAAAAAGTTTCTACTTCAAGTTCTTCGCTTTAGTCAAAGAGTTTTATTTCAAACAATTCAGTTTAGTATGAGTATATTTTTTGTTTACACACAGTTAAATGTTAAAATTGTTCTATTTCCCACAATTTAGTTCAATGTAAATAGAGCTTAAATGACAAAAACAGTTCTATTTCAAGCAATTTAGTTTGGCATAAGTACACGGTTTAATTCTATTTGACCCATGCATAGGACCCTATGAGGTGCTACCACTCCGGGCCTGTGTGGAACTGGGAGCGATGGCAATGAAGGGGTACTCTGCATTCCCAAAATCTCCTGTGTTACTGGAACCTCATCACCAGATTGTTTCGTGTCATATCAAGGACACTCTTTGCGGGTGGTCTAACTCCTATGCAGAGAATCAGTCGGTGATTCTATTGACCTAGTTGACTGAGCAACTGAATAATGTGAAATACCCCTTCCTTGGTATTACTTCCACGTCCACATTGAACACTCGGCGGCAATATCACTTAGGGTCTCATCTATTGATCAATGTTAGGTTCGGTTTCTTTATTTAATGGCACATCAACATTCCTGGGTAATTTAGTACCAATGCCATCCAAGAAAAAAAGCAGTGATACTATATAACCAATAATTGGGAGGATAAGGTGGTTTACACCTTTCCCAGGAGTATTAAAGTGAGTTTTAAGTTCGAATTTGCGTACTTCGTGTCCGCAGTGTAGCACGTTACACCACTTTATAAGTCAAATAGATCTGTTTACACATTTGTATTCGATAAGAATATGTTAAACCATATAATTTTGTGTAAACAGATGATTATTATTAAATAAAATTGTCAAAGTTCTGTTGGAATACTTGAAACTATTTAATTGTATATGTTTTTTTGTATTAATGATAGTTACAATTTTATTGATTATTAAGCATTTGAAATCATGTTGCTATGCAAACAATTGATTATTATGAAGTAGAAATAGTAACTTTACTCCATATAATTGTGTATAAATTATTTATATTAGATAAGAATTCTTTCCCTAGTGGGAAGAATGTTTGCCAATCACTTGGGAAACTAGGGTTCAATCACAGGTCAAGTCATACCAAAGACTTAAAAAATGGTACTTGATGCAACCTTGCTTAACACTCATCATTATAAGGTAGGGATCAAGGGTAAAAAGGAGCAATCCAGGGAAAGGAGTAGCGCCTACCCCTACACCTCAGTATAGTAGTTATTGAAAAGTAAGCCTTCGGGTTGCCCTCAATTTCGGTAGCCAACTTTATTTTACTTACTAAGATAGGAATACTTGATATTCTACAACAGTGCAAACAAATGGTTATCATAGTCAAATAAAAATTTTAAAAAAAATATATAGGAAAAGAAAATTTCAAAGAAATCAAATTTTGTCATTAAATGACCTATCCATCCTTCCAAGAAACTGCACCACCAAGTCTTGCTGCAGAAAATACATTCACAGGGCTATCCGAAAGTAAAGCCTTCTTTTTTGTTAGGTTGACTTGCAACGTTGAATGCTGGTGGTATGCAGTAAAGGGTGAACATTTGTCCGTAATTCATCATTATATTTTTGCTGTGTTACACACAGGATATTAGCAGCTACCTAGCAAAAAATACAATCTGACATGTAAGAACACGAATCGCTAAATTTCTCCCTGTTAACAAAAACGCTTAAACTGACATTTATCAACGCATAATTAACGTTTACAGAAGTCAAACAATGAACGTGAGTACAGTTGGGTGATGGGATATAGCGTTTTAGGAATAGTGACAGCGATGAGAGAGACAAATCACATCCAACACAGCTGAAATGACAAGTACCTCGAGGAGCTTATCCTCATCAAACGAGTTGGTGAAGGATGGACAACATGGACAACATTTTTCTGGCAACGACAATGTTTTTCTACGGCAAATAAGTGATCGGCCTTTAAATACTGACACTAAACATGGGGCAATGGCTCGAAATCTTACCCAATAAACTAATCAACTGAGTCGTGTTCTCGATTCTCGCAAAGGGCTTCACGATTCTGGCTCTGTTCCAGGGTAAACTAGGCTTAAATATCTAAAGCGCACTTGATTATTATCTGTAGAAGTAGATTTCGTCTCGAGGTCAACAACTAAATAAGTTAGTTCTTTAACTAGATATGATAATTCACGGTTTCCACATCCTGCTCTTTTATCTGGCTATCTTTTTGAGTAATATTAATACACAAGGGAATTGATGGTGCCTTTCGTCGAGCAGGCTAGACATCACGACTCATCTGTTTAAGAGTTGGGTTCTTAGCTGGTCATGGTAGGAGAAACAGAAGCGCATGATTCGAGTTTATCGCATTTGAACTTGGGCTCACTCCATGTTGGTATCACCATAATAATTATTAGCCCAATGCACTTAAGAGAGCTGATTATCTCTTCTTTTACAGTTCAGTCTATAAAATGTTCCAGGTTGTGTTTAATACACAGAAAAATGGTTCTCGACAAGGTAGAGGATCAATTTTTATTTTTAGCTAATTTCAACTTTAATATTCAAAAAGTTATTTGTCGAAATTTCTGAGATGAAGCTTGATAATTTTTTTCACCAAGAACTATTGTCTTCATCTTTATTGTAGACCTGCAGGAGACGTGGCGCAGCAGATATATGTTTGATTGAAAAGTGCTTCTAAACGAAATAATCTAGATATTGCAGGTTCTAAAGGCATGTAATTACTAATCCCTGAGTACGAACCAGATGTGACACATGGTCAATTTTTTAAGCAGGGTTTAACAGGTTTGAATTAAAAGTTTTTCCTTCTCCTAGACGGGTTGCCTAAACAAGGCTGAAAAACCCAATCTGCTCGACTATTTACCCATAGCTGGAGGTAAGATAATTAGATTCATACCTTCCCCAAGGATATTAGTGCAATGTGAAATGCAATCAGCCTAGTCCAGGATTTGAACTCGTTTCGCCGTGTCCATTTCCTACGACGATAACCATTACACCACGGGCACCTCCAACTATAAGTTCTATAGGTAAATAAGCAGGAATATTACTATTGCTTAACACTCGTACCCGATCATGGTTAACAGAAATAGAACAATCTACCCTTGTGGATTAAATAAAGGGTACGGATCGAAGTTCTGTGTAGGCTTCCAAGTTCGACATGAAACATCTGAAGAAGGCAGAAGGACATATCGGTCGAAACGCAGTAAGTATAACAATAAATATGAAGACAACAGTCAAAATATTCCATGTAATAAAAATATTCAGAAAGTATTGAGTATAAAAACCAATGCTCTGTAACAAGGTCTGTGCTATTTTTTCAAGTGTCGTGTAATTATAAAAATAAAGATTGCCTTTATTTCTAATGGTACGTGTGAACTAGTGATCAATAAAATGTTTTACAAAAAGGATATTGTATAAATGGGCTAAAAAGGATTACAATTTATCATAGAATATATATATATATATATATATATATATAGATATAGATAGATCTGTGTGTGTGTGTTGAAAAGAAAGACTTATAGTGAATCTGACAGTATGATAAAAAGATATGGAAAGTTGGATAAATCAAACACTTCAAAACAAAAAATCTTTAATGAATTATGATACACTTGATTTAAATCTCTCCTAACTTTTCCAGCTACAACTATACCCCCTCCATTCTCCTCACATACTTTTAAATAGAAAAACTCAGAAAACAACTTTGTCTTAAAGTTCGTGAAGATGAAATAAAGCCCGAACGAAATATTACACATCTAAATTTGAGTTAAATGTTTGATTTACCCAAATTTCCACACACACACACACACACACGCACACACACACACACATATATATATATATATATATATATATATATATATATATATATATATATATATTCTACCAAAAAGAAGTATGGGATAACATGATTTTTTTTTTTAAGTTAATAAAATTTCATATCTGAACAGAAGTAGACTAATTTTTCAATGTTTGCAAGAAATCACGCATCAGTCTAAATAGAAGTGAATATAAAATAATTATGATTATAATTAAAGCAAATTCATATTTTTTTCTCATCAAAGATTCAACCACGAACTTTTATTACTGCAGAGTAAATTCTTAGCATCCTTTCTAGTAATTTGTAAAGGCATGTTCGTGGAAGTAGTTCCTCAAGCAGTGTGTAACTGAGTAAAAAACTCTTGCTTATTCTTGGGCAGTTCAGTTCGAACTTGATGATCAATTACAAAAATAGCCTTTATGTTGAACTTGGTCAGTAAAATAAATAGATAGATAGATAGATAGATAGATAGATATTAGAATTATGGACACAATTAGTGCGTTACTTATGAAACTAAAAGTATCGGAGTTAGTGTGTCCGTAATTTTTACTGCATCGACCATTCTTTTCACGCAAGTTTTATTTGATGCTCATCGATATATATATATATATATGTGTGTGTGTGTGTGTGTGTGTGTGTGTATGTGTGTTAGAGAGAGAGAGAGAGAGAGAGAGAGAGAGAGAGAGAGAGAGAGAGAGAGAGAGAAATAATCGATTATAATCAATGTTTTCTATTTAATAGTCCGTGACAGCTGTTTCATGTTCAGTATAAGGATTCAAATGAATATTTCATAAACAAAACGAAAATCCCGATTTGTGTAGTAATAATAATAATAATAATAATAATAATAATAATAATAATAATAATAAAGAATAAGTATCTGGACCTTACTAGGGAATCGAAAAAAACTGTGGAACATGAAAGTGACGATTATACCTACTGTAATTGGTGCTCTTGGTACAGTCACCAAAAGACTGGTTAAGTGCCTGGAGGACTTGGAAATAAGAGGACGATTGGAAATTACTGCATTATTGAGATCGGCCAGAATACTGACAAAAGTCCTGAAGACTTGAGGAGACTTCCTGTCACTCAAATTCCAGTGAAAGTCCATCATCTAATACTCATATGAAAAACTACTACTACTAATAATAATTTTATATTATTGAATAAATTGATAAATAAATCTAGAAAAAATCAAAACGACTGTATGAATATTTTAACCGACGAAGGAAAATTTCACACGAGATGATGTGGACATGGTTAAGCAAAGGAATCTTCAAAAGAGAAACTGAATATCTTTTAACAAAATAATGCCGTACGAATCAATTATGTCGAGGCAAAAATTAATTATTCGAAACAGAACTGCCAGTGAGAGAAATGAAACAGTTAACCATATAAAAAGTGAATGCTGCAAAAAAAGGAATGCACAAAAAGGTATGACTGGGTGGGAAATGTGACCCACTGGGAATTTGGAAAAGATAAAAATTTGACCACGCCGATATTTGCCTTTGAAAATGAGATGCGTGAGATTTTCTTGGACTTTTCGGACACACAAATAGATCACCCTCTCACAGTCAGAAGACCAAATTTAGTAGCAATTAACAAGAAGAAAGTAATTTTTCATTTCCTGGATTTTTCCGTTCTATCGGATCATAGATCAAAAATGAGGGAAAACGAAAAGATAAATATTTGGATTATCATATTTATCAACACCTCCTCTCGGGCAGGATGTGACACAAGGTCAATTTTTAAGCGAAGTTTTACAGGTTTGAATTCAGAGTTTTCCTTCTCCTAGACTAGTTGCCTCACCAAAGCTGAAAAATCTAGTCTGCCCTACTATTTACCCATAGCTGGAGGGTATTAGTGCTATGTGAAATGCAATTAGTCTCGTCCAGGATTTGAACTCGTGTCGCCATGTCCATTTCCTAGGACGGTAACCATTACACTACGGGCAACTCCGTTTGGATTATGATAAGGAGCTGAAAACGCTGTGTAACATGAAGGTAACGGTGATCCCCAGTTTTAATTGGCACCACTGGAACAGTCCTTCAAAGAAGACTGGAGGAACAGGAGAAGCATTGCTAAAAATTGAATACTAAAAAAAGTCCGGAAGATCTGAGGAGAATTTTGTTGTCTGTCTGACATCAGTTAAAATTGGTGCGAAAACACGGGAAGAGTGAAATAAATTATCTTTTTATAATGAACATTCTACATAGTACAACGAAAGAAAAAACATAAAGAGGTATAACCATATATATATGTGTGTGTGTGTGAGAGAGAGAGAGAGAGAGAGAGAGAGAGCGTGTGTGTGTGTGTGTGAGAGAGAGAGGGAGAGAATGAGTGTGTGTGTGTGTGTATGTGTGTGAATGTGTGTGTATCGGCCGTGCATCCTAAACTCACTAAAAAGTAATGAAAATATTTTATGGTAATACGAGTCATTATAAAAGATATGTAAACAAGTTTTTTCCTAAAAATTCTAAGCAAAAAGCGCATGCGTATAAGAAGCTTTTTGCAACATATGAGCAAATTAATTTCACTACAAAGCATTGAGAGTTAATTGTTTATAAATTATATATCAAAATTCATGAGTTCTTAATTACCAAAGCCATCTTTGTAGTGGGACTATCAAGCTGAGAGTACATACTTTTCAAAGGATATTAGTAGGAAATTGTTGGTAATAACACGACTGGGGTTCGAACTCGTTTATTACGACGTCGCAGTCAAACACTTTAGCCACTACACCACGGAGTCTTACCAATAGTAGTTTTGTTTAGTTTCATTTTATTTTATGTATCTACTCGGCATTTCTCTTAGGATTGTTCTTTTCTTCTTTTTTACTATTATTATTTACTCCTTGAGAGACTCTCACATCAGCGCCAGCCGATGGTCCTTCACTGAAGTTTGAGTGATAGCAAGTCTCCCCAAGTCTCCAGGACTCTTCTCGGTTTTCTGGCCGTTCTTAATAATGCTGTAGTTTGGATGGTCTCCACTCGTCCTCCAACCTCTAAGTCCTCCAGTTCCTTTGTTAATCCTTTCGTGACTGTACCAAATGCACCAATCACAATTGGTATAATCGTCACCTTCATGTTCCACAGCTTTTTTTTCAATTCCTTAGCAAGGACGAGGTACTTATTTCACTTTCTTATAGTTTTATTCTGTGGTCAACCGAGACAGCAAAGTCGACAATTTTACAAATTCTCTTTTTTTGTTGTTGTTGATTACTATAAGGTCAAGTCTTCTGGCCTATTATGGGAAACGTTGATATTAAAAGGAATTCTCTTTAAAACAGATCCATGAAGGAACAATATCTCGCTAAAAGATGAGATAATTCTCTCAAATATTGATCCGCCTTAAACGCGACTTAGAATATGCTGACTGTATCGACATGCAGAGGAATATAACCCCTCCAAAAAGGAGTGTCCTCGGTGGGATACTCGACTATATAAAGCTTCAGTTTTGGAGATCTGAGAAGTACTCATTCATTGTCATTATTCTCAGGTCCACTATGACCTGGAGTAGTAATACCTGTTAGGGTCTCATTTATGGGTCAAATAGATCAGTTTAAAAATGGTTCGTATCTGATAGGAATAATTGATACAAATAATTGATACAATATAATTGTTGATAATTTGTTTAAGAATAGTCACTTAAAGCTATCATTCTTTACTGAGAACTATTATTAGTTACTTGAAGCCATAAAACTATGTCCAAACAAAGGATTATTATCAAATCAATATAATTACTTGAAGCCATAGAATTATATATAAATCGTTAATATTTGATCGGAGTCCTTGAACCATACGACGGTGTGCTAATTATTTCTCTTAGTAATTTTCAATATCATAACTACGCGCAAATACTTTTAAGAAACATCTACACATTATATATAAACGTGCAATCAAGATGGTTCCCTAATCTTTCGACATAGATAGCCCTAGACAGATTGACATACAGTTAAAATCAATCAATCAATCAATCAATCAGATATTGATCAATATATTTCAAGGATAGCGAAAACGTATTAGTTTAAAACAGGCAATGCTTTGACTTAACCAATATAGAACGATCAAATAAAATATGATTCATTTTATTGATAATTTTATGATTATGTTGATTGTTTAATACTCTCACTACTGCTGCAATATCACCACCAACAGTTTGTTTTTCGGTTGAGTGTCAAGAATTTAAAGGGAGGACTACAGTCGAGTAGTCTTTAAGTGTTAGTTTCGTGCCAGGTCCTCATTTAGTGGAAAGCCTCAGTTTGGAACGAAAGATGGACGAGGAGTGAAAAGTACACATAGTTACAAGAAGTTATGCTTTTGTGAATGCAAATATATAAAACAATTGGCCATCAACGAATACGCTGATGAGATGTAGGCAGCAACAAAAGCTGCATATAGAACACAGTCTCAGACATACCATTTTCGTATCTATCTATCTATCTATCTATCTATCTATCTAGTTCCTGTATGAATATGAATTGGTCTCGTTTTTTTTTTTCTGAGAATATCTGTTTCTTTTCAACGACATCTCCTTGGGACCAGAATAGGACACCTGGTCCCGAAAGATCCGGTGTTTGTACGAAAGAGCAAGGTCAAAAATCATTTCTTCCTCTACGACCAATGTCACGATTGTGTGCAATTACTCTGCTCTTCAACTCCCGAGTGCCATGGGGAAAGTTGCCCATGCAGGCGTTACCGGGAGCATGCTGTGTTTTTTTTTTTTTTTTTTTTTTTTTGATGGCGGGGTCATGTCAGGTGCGATGAAAAGAACAGTTTAGAGAGATGAACAGATGCCACACTTTAATACTTGTACAAAGTCAGAGAGGTTTAGTTAATTGTATTTATATAGAATTTTACCACACTCAAGTGTGTCAAATTCACTCTCTCTCTCTCTCTCTCTCTCTCTCTCTCTCTCTCTCAAAAAATCAAATGCAAATGCCGATAGTTTGAAAGAAGAGTGCTTGGAAGAGAGTAAGTATACTAATTAAGAATGCTAGTGGTTCATAAATTCAAGTTTCATGTAATGTATTGTATAACACAATGTTCATTAAGATATAAACTTCTTTATCAGAGCAAAATTGCAGTTGTTATAGGAGACAGAGACAGAGACAGATAAACATGGAACCGCTACGATTTTCACCACGTTGAGATATATTCAGAACATCGTGCTTCTTTCATGGGAGACTGACACTGGGCCAGCTCTCAACCAAGGGCTGCCGGCCCCCTTGGGTGGGCGCCCATTTCCTTCCTTGACCCCACCTACGCAATTCTCCCAACGCAATTCACGTAGCATTGGTGTTGTCTCTTGTTTACCTAATGACATTGCTGCATTTTGAAATCCGCGTAAACTGGCCTGTCGAAGGTCAAAATATAACAGATGTGCACAATCATCAGACGGAAATGTAAGAAAAGTATATATATATATATCTGTGTGTGTGTGCGTGGGTGTGAATATATATATATATATATAAATTGATTGATTGATTGATTGGCCACTTTCCTACTTTTCATATATATATATATATATATATATATATATATATATATATATGTATAACTCTAGTCCTGCCTACATTTCTTGCTGCATAGCTTTCCCAGTCAGTTCATATTTCTCGATCTATCTAGTCTCTTACTGCCTCAAAAATTGACGCCTCATCAGAGATTGATAATTGATTTTCAGGCAAAAAATGCAGGTTTTCAAATTTTGTTTTTATGGCAGATCAAACTTTCTGACTGGAAAAATTTTTACCACACAATCTATCTTTCCTCTAGTTACTTTTATATATATATATATATATATATATATATATATATATATAATCATTTACAAACAAAGTCATGCTTACTAAAACGTCCCTTCTCTGTCTGTCTGCCTTTCTCTATCTTCCTCTTTCTCTCGTAATCTCTTTCAATAAGTATGTGTGTATTGTGTGTGTGTGTGTGTGTGTGTGTGTGTGTGTGAATGTATGCGCGCGCGCGTAGTATTTATGACGGTGTCAAGGAATATTCACCATGTCCATTAGTAAAGCTACATGATGTTTTTGAAAAACTGCAGCTACATGATGTTTTTGAAAAACTGCCATCATAAATCAAGGTAATTGCCCAACATAGCAATGGGATGTCATAGCCCTTAATGAAATGTAATACATATATATATAAATATATATATATATATATATATATATATATATATATATATATATATTCCTTTTGTTTATCGAGAAAGATTTCAAATCATTCCTTGTTTTCGACGAAGTTCCAATTCTACAATACGGCCCCCTCAAATCTATGTGTCTTGGAAAATTTTAAATCACTAAAAGAAGCTTCAAGATACAGACGCACACAGAACATAAATTCTACGCAATATTTCTAAAAAATCAAATGACATAATTTAAAACAACAAACGCTGATTCATTAATCAAATGGCCAACTTTTTCTTGTCATTAACGGCCAACATTTTTTTTTTTTTTGTTATAAAAATTTTCCCTGGGTTTTTATATTTTGCACTTTTTACACATCCATCGTTGATTTAACATTACTAAAATCATCCCTCATAATTCTGATGATGGTTCATTAGAACCGAAACGCTATAGTGTCGATATTGCTTCTCAATAAATCTCTCCTTCTATTTGGATTACCTTATCAATTTTTCTATATATATTGTCGGATTACAATCCATTATTTACTTCTATACCCAATATATTTATTTTGCTTTTCTGTTAGGATCTTTTATTTTCAGTTATTTATTAATTGATTATAAGGAACTTTTCTATGCTATCATATTGTAAAGGATTGAGGCGCCTTTGGTGGTGTAATGGTTAGCAAGCTCGACTAGCAAACCTACACGAGGGAGTTCGAGTCTCATTGGGTGCCCCTTTCATATGGCCTTGTGCCACATCTAAGCAAAAAGCTTAGTAAATTACCATATTGTAAAGGATTGTCGAGTAAATTATAATTTAAGACAAAGAATTGTCATTTGCCGAAAAAGCTTAACCAAAAACAGTTCTATGATTAAAGAACATTTACACTCCTCTGAATGGTGAAACAAATTTCTAAACTATCAGCAAATACATTTTTAAAAAAAATAAAAGATAAAAATATATTTGGTAATGAATAAGAGTTCCACAATACCATATGGATTAATCAATGCTGAAATCTTATTCATTTCTGAACGTTTGATTACAATCATAATTACAATCACAATTATGTATATCATAATTGTGTATATTTTTCAAAATTCCATTGCCGTAATATTTAATTATACTGTTTTGTCGATAATAATAATCATGTGTTTGCAACCAGTTATATGGTTTCAAACATTTTTGTCCTCCTAGTAGGAAGCGCGCTCAGCGTAACGATTATCGTTATAGGATATGGAATCGGGGACTTGAGTTCAAATCCAGAACGAGTCTGTGTTTCCCTTCTTGCTAATACCTTCAGAAAAGGCAAGAATACATTTATTATTGCCTAACTTTGGGAATAAAGTAGAGCTGACTAGGTTCTTTTGAGTTAGTTTGGCAACAAGTCTAGGAAAAGGTACGTTCTAAATTGAAACCAACTTTACTTCACTTAAAAATTGACCTTGTGGAGAAAGGGTTGCGAAATACATTCAAGTATTCCTGCTGATTACGAATAATTTTAAAAGATGCCTATTTGAACCATTGATGGACACCCAGTGGAGGAGGGAGATCTTATCACTCCACAGAGAATAGATACATTGTATTCATAGTCTTTAAGGAATATATCACTTCTTTGGATGAATAATTATTCAATAGAAAAAAATGAAAAATCGAAATTGAGCAAGAACGTTTTTCTTTAGATTATCATCATTTTTTTAAATAAATCGATAATTTCATTTTACATACACTCTCAGGAAGACACACACACACACACACACACACACATATATATATATATATATATATATATATATATATATATATATATATATATATATATATAAGTTCAATTAACTCGAACAGTGCTGGCAAACTAAAAACAGTACAAATTTTGACCCAACCATCGGGATCAGAACTCTAAAGTTAGAAACGCTGTTGGTGTAAATACTTTGATTACAGTGAGAGTCCTAATTTTCAGATAGATAGATAGTTCTGTCGTATTAGTCGACTAATTTATGCAGTTTGCTATATATATAAATAAAAAGTGCTTAGTATCCGTGATAGATCATCTATAACTAAGCACTAAGGCTTGATCTGATCATCACAGGGGGAGAAACTGAAAGTTTTCAAGCGACGTCGATATTGTAAATACGTTGTCCTAACTTATCTTAAGATGTTAACTATTCGATTACTCTCACAAATGATTTGTTTTTAGTGGTGAAGGTAAGTAAAAAGCCAATCACACTTTTTTGGATTAGTTGATACCTGAAGAATGGTGAATTCATACCTCCAATGAACATTCCTTCGAATTTGAATGTATATATATCCATGAAACAAGGTATGCCAAAACCCCTATCGCCCAAATCCTTCCCTACGTTTTTCTAATCAGCTCCCTAGAAACTATTTTCACTTTCAAAACAAAAAAAATCTTTAATGAAACCTGATACATTTGACTTTAAATCCCTCCCAGCTTTCTTGTACAACTATACCATCTTATCATTTCTCCTCACAAATTAGTAAGTGGGTAAAGTTGGCGACACAAGTCAAGGGTGATCCGAAGGCTCATTTTTCAATAGCTACTACACCGAGGTGTAGGGGAGGAAGCCACTCCATTCCCAGGATTGCTCCATTTTACCCTTGATCCTTATCTTAAAGTGATGAGTGCTAAGCAACGTGGCATCAAGCACTATTTTTTGAGTCTTTGGTATGACTTCGATCTGGATTGAACCCAGGTCTCTCGGGCCATTGGCGAACACCCTAACCATCATTCCAATGCCCGGTAAAAGTTATTATATACAATTATTATTATTATTATTATTATTTATCGTTTATATTTTGTGGTAGTTTATATTGAAAAATGTTTTGTTTTGAATAACTTGTTTAAAAAGGATCTCTGTTCTGTCAAATTTATTTGCAATGTAAAGAAGAAAATCACATAACTTGTGTATAAGACCTCACATCGAAGTTTTCATTCGCAAAAAAATCTGTAAACGCAGACAAAAACTAAACATAAATATTTAATGTTACATTCGTATTGCAAATATTAACAAAACGAAAACAGATAAATATTACAATAATTTATCGTTTATTACGAATATAATTAAACAAAAATTACTCAAAAATGCATTTTATTATTATCATTTTTCGCGGCATCTCTTGCGGAACCCTTGGGTTTCAGGGAACACTGGTTGAGAAATACTGTTCTAGACACTTTTCATACCTTAATTGAATCCTGTGGTTAAGAAAAGTACAGCTTATCAATTATCAGCGTTTATTAGCTTAGTTTTAGAGCCCCAAAATTGCAAGATAAAAAGGGGTGCTTTCCTTAAAAAAACCAGCACTTAAAACTCTTGCTTTTAACTAGGTTCGAATACTGGCGCTAATGGAAAACACTCAACATCATTAGAGCAAATGACTATCAAAATATCGGGGCACCCACTAAAGTAACGAGACTGTTGATGGCACGTATAATACATAAAACGGTAATACAGAGATTAAACTTAGGAAAAGGGTTAAGTTCCAGTTAACTCACAAATGATTGCTATCAAATATCGAGTGAATAAAGATTACACAATTCAATTCAGCATTAACTCCAGTAAGGTCAAAGTACCAAATAGGCAAACCTAAACAGCATATCCAATATTGACAAGATGTCTCTTTTCTTTGCAGAAAATATATTAAATGACGCACATGATTCAGGGTCTTTTATAGTAATAAAAAGATTTATTTTACCCTGAATGGAACTTCGATGACCGTCTATTTCAGATTAGATATTGTTTATGGCTTATACCAAAATGATGATGCAAGAACTGTGTAGATTTTTTAAAAGAATTGTCAACTTAATTAGAAATCAACTTATCTTCATCCAAATAGTTTCCTTGGCTGCTCCCTACTGGAAGTCTGCAACTGACACTGACTTCCGTTGTTCGACACGACTTGTTACATGTTAGGAAGAGTTCCCAAATAGTAAGCACTGATTTTGTTTTTGATTTTTAGGAACAAGAAATAAAACCTAGAAATTCAGATAAGATGGCTAGGAGTGTGATAGGGGTATT